>PVKZ01003066.1:0-162474 GCA_004027375.1 Macroglossus sobrinus
TTTGCCCCTCTCTTATCTGGCAACCATCAACTTGTCCTTTGTTTTTTTGAGCCTGTTTTTATTTTGTTTGTTCATTTGTTTTGATTTTTTCTTTCCACATATGTAAGTGAAATCATGTGGTATTTGTTTTTCCACGTCTGATTTATTTCACTCAGCATAATACCCTCTCTGGGTCCATCCATGTTGTTGCAAATGACAAGATTTCTTTCTTTTATAATTATTGCTGAGTGATAGTCCATTGTATATGCTTTACAAGCTTTAATAGCTAAATTTCTGCATGATGCTATTTTTGGCTGAATAATGAATTACAGAACTTTCTCATGGACTGTTTTGCTCATTATCTAACTTTTCTAGAGATAATTTTAGGAGTTTTAGGGTGTGAGAGAATATCAGTATAGCCTTATCATATGGTATTTAGTACCAAAACATTAGTTTATGTATTAGAAGGAAGAAAAAATGGTGTGGGTCAAGAATCCAAAAAGGTATAAAGCTAATAGTCTTTAAAAAAATGGGACTCCTTCACTCCTTAGTGGTACCTTTCTTTTGATTTAACTCATTCTGTTCACGTTTTCCAGAACCTCAATGTAAGCAGAATTCATTAACCAAAAAGTGTGTGTACTGCTTTAAAAAACAAACAAACAAACAAACAAAAACAAAAACATCTTTTAAAGACTTTTTTTAAGGACTTTTTAAGTGGATTCAGCTGCTCTCACCTGATAACTAACTTTTTCTGGTACTTTCTGCTCCAAGGACCATGTAAGTCACCCCAGCCCAATTCAGCTCAAGTGTCACCTATGTGGCCCCAGAAGCTGGAAACACCTTCATACAATGGGTCTGGGATGGAGGAGTGAAAGGAACAGGCAGCTGACAAAATTCAACAGGCAATTTTGTATCCCAAGGAATTTACGGGCTGCTTCCTGATCTAAATAAGATGCACACACAATGGCTTCTCTGCAGGCTCTCCACACATTCCACAGAGAAGGTCTGACTTGGGCCAGCCTGTCTTAACATTTTCCTTTACACTTTTTTTTTTTTCCATTTGATACTCTCTCTAACTTGAAATTCTTTTCTAGAAACAATCACCTGGTAAGGATTAGTTCTAATATCACTAGGGAGTCACTAGACACAGCTGGATTCTTATACTGGTAGAAATGTGTCTTTTAAATGGAATGATCTGAAATGATTCATGTGTAATTCAGTGAACTATTTGTGGTGGCAGCCTTTGTTACATAACTGTTGGTCAAGGCAGTGCTTTTTCAAAGTGGTAGAAGCTATAATTGGTATTTAAGATGATTTATAAAATGGAAATAAATATATATGTTCTATATATATAGACACACATCTGTTTAAGACAGCTGCATAAGAGTGTTTTAATGTGTCAAATATGACTGCACTTCTCTCTCCAATGTAATAATAAAATATTTCGCTTGCTCTCCTACAGCTCTTCTATTTTCCATGGTGTGCTTGAAGCAGAAAGTGGTCTAGGAAGGTTGTAACTATTGCACAGTGACGGACTCACAAAAAACTGAGAAGTGAAGAATTTACTGTTGTAATCATTTAACTATAACAATAGTAACAACAACAACAAATGCCTATATTTGACTTCACAAAAGTCTTACAATATGTGTGGTTAAGTTACCCAAACTCAGCTATTAGATATGAGGCCTGTAATTGTGCCTTCTAGTCCTCTCAATGGCAAGTGATCTGGACTGCCTTCAAGCAGCAGACTGACTCTTTATCTGGTACTCAGCCAGCAGTGATATGTTCTACTGTTGGAGGAAAACAGCTTTGTTTGACTTATTTAGAGATTGCATGGTGGTCTCCAACATAGTGTCTTCTGAAGAAAATATTTAAATCAATTTTGACTCTTTCTGATTACTATTATATGTGCATAAGATGCATTTCCAACTGGATAATGATGATGTTCTAGGCCTGTTCTGAATGCTTGTAACAAGAATTTAGTTCCAGCGGAACATGTTTGCATGTACTTCCAGAAATTTTACTGGCATGATGTCTCAGTGAGTCCTGGGAGAGACAATTGTTTACTTATATCAAGAGCCAAACGTTCATCTCTCCATTTCCTGAGTTTCAGAAAGAGATATCATCATTCTACCCATAAAACATAGGAGTACTTCTATGATTATTCAAGTCAAAGAATATTCTATTGACTGTTTTTAACTTAGTATTCTAGTTTCTCATTGTTGAAATAAGAAATGTCCAAACCTGTAGAGAATTTTTGTAAGAGTTTGAGCCAAACTGATAACATATACCAGGGAGCAAGATCTTTGATATTCCTGAGATTAATAGTTTTACAGCTTCTTTTATGCATTTGAAATTAAGGAGGGAACATATTATGTGGAGGTTTGGAAAAAATAAGGTGAGATTGGATTACAGGATAGTTAATATGAATACATGTTCTCTTATTGCTTATTTCTAAGGTGTATTAATCTAGATGCACAGAAACAATGGACAGGGCTTACTTAAGGTAAAGATAAGCCTTTTACTAAAGAAGTTACATGCCTGGGGCATGACTGCCCACCATGACCTGCCCAGTTAGGAATTTATGATCAGATCTCCCTGTGAGGCTACTTTCTATAGAACCCCCTTTTTTTATCCACACAATCTATCCCCAAATATGCACTGGAAAATATGGGAGGATATATGCACAAGGACATTCATTGGAATATTATTTGTTTATTAGAAACAACTCAAATGTAAATCAAAAGGGAACCATCCACTATGGTTATTACATCCACACAATGAAATATTATACAACTGTAAAAAGAAGTGAAGAATAATATCTTGATATGCTCTTATGAGAAGATCTCCAGAATATACTGTTAATAATTCAATTTTAAGACATGATCACTAAAACAAA
Source organism: Macroglossus sobrinus (assembly GCA_004027375.1). Lineage (NCBI taxonomy): Eukaryota > Metazoa > Chordata > Mammalia > Chiroptera > Pteropodidae > Macroglossus > Macroglossus sobrinus. The sequence goes on from PVKZ01003066.1 coordinate 2,879, forward strand.
CAAAATGAAAAATTGTACTTAACTATATATTGAGTTGATAGCACATCCCTTCATAGAAGAAATATTTCAAGTGACTTTTAAAACATGGAAAGTGCCTATAGATCCCAAGTAGGATATATCTTTAGAACAAAAAGCACTGTCAAAAATTTCTTCAAATGTTTTCAGTAATTGTATGGTTGCTATTATTATTCTGAGACTTTCATGTATGTTTTGTGGGGTAAAACAAACAAGGAATTATGTAGGTGTTGTTGGAAACCAGGATTTGGGGTATAAAAGAAGATGCAGATGTAATATAGTCAAAGTCAAATAAAAGCTATGTAGCCTTGAGCTAGAATTTGCATGGGAAACCTTAGTATAAACTTGTAATGCTTTATCTACATTTATCTATCATCTATCTACCTGTCTATCTATCTATCTATCTATCTATCTATCTATCTATCTATCTCTATCTATCTATCTATCTATCTATCTATCTATCTATCTATCTATCATCTATCTATCATCTATCTAGTCATCTATCTCTATCTCTAATTGCCTTGTTTTGTTCTCTAAAGACATCTAGAGACAATGAGCAACCCATTAGAAATGAACATTCCTGAGACAGAGATTATGATCTCTTAAGAACCAGGGCTCCTTAAATCCAGGTCTGCTTCAAGAAATACTCAAAATGTATCTTCAATATCTGATCATAACTGAAAACAAGAACACTATTGGTAACTACTATAATTGTGCCCAAAGGAGTCAGGAACCAACTTGCAGGGGCTTCCATTTGACTATCAATAAAAATAATAACTACAATAAATTAAAGCACTTTAGCTATATTTAAATTTATGAATTTATCAGAAAAGAAGTTCCCTGGAAAGTGATGTCAGTATGGCAACAAAGACCAAGGCAGGCAAAGGGGGTGGCCCAGGTGGCTAAGGGTAACATGGTGACAATATCAGTGATGGCCACAAGGCAGCAGAGCAGGGGACAAGGATTGACAATGGCACAGCAGCAGAAGCAGCAGAAGCAGCAGCAGCAGCAGCAGCAGCAGCAGGTGGTGTCAGGAGACCTCAAGGAGAATGGGCGCACCATGCTGGGACCTGGCCAGTGGACTGGAGACCACAAAGGATGCTGTGGTGTTGGGGTCCAGTGAGGGCTGATGGAGATGGAAAAGCACAAGTGTTTTTCTCCATTATATGCCCCTCTGTGTTCTCTTTTTCCTTATGCTATGACCCAGGAAATTATACTTACGAGCATTAACATCAAGAAAGTTGAAGCCAATTATTCCAAGCACCTCATATTATTGCAGAAAAGTGTAAACACGGAGTTTTATTATTAGAGTCAATCAATTTTATTGGAAACTGAAATGTTTTTCTGCTCTTTTATTTAAAGTAGAAAATTTGTCTGAAAACTAGGCTCCTCTGCAGCCATCTTGCTGGAATTTCTATCTGGGAAGAGGTTTTCACTCTCCATTGAAACTCGTCACAGTTTGCCAGTAATTTCCCCTCTCTCCTTCTCTTCTAGAGTTGAGTGACACAGCTCAGTTTGGCTTTAAACTGTAGATACTGTGGGTAATTCTTGGGATAGGGTAGGGGAGTATGTTTGAGCAGGGACTGAGGCTAAGATTGCTTGGCTCATAAGGCCTGATATTTTTCTTGACTGAGGTGCTATGATTGAATTTGTTTTTGACACTGCAGCCTTATTTCCTGGTTTTTCAGATTTAAAGAAATTATTTGAAATAATAAACTTCTTTCTTTCTTGTGATTGAATCAATGGTGGTAGTAAGAAAAAAAAGTGAAGAACAGCTGTGCAGAGAGGAAGACATGCCTCCATAATTCTAACTAACTCTGAATGACAACAGAAGCCTGAAACTCAGGAAAATGAGAATCTTCCTTGGAGCAAACATTCTGGTCAGCTTCACCCTAACCCTCGCAGTATCCATGGTGTCCAGTGGTCCACGGAGTTTTAAACTGGGAGACCCAGGAGCTGGGAGAAGCAACTGGTAGAATTTTCTCTTAGCTACCTGGCCTCATTTATTGACAAATATAAGCCCACCATCTCTCTCTCATCTTCTACTCTCCAAGGTATAGTCTTTTGACTCCCTAATGAAAGTAAATGCTTAAGCAGTAGGCTTTACCTCAGACCAAAAACAAGAGGGAGTTGAAAACTGACTTAAATCGGTATAAATTCCTTATCTTCTGTAGGGAGATATAACGTGCACAAAAACAATTTTATTTTTTGACATAAATACTCAGTTTGACCTGTATCAAGTGATGTGCCTTGTTATATGTGTACTTAAGTCTTAAAAACCAGATTCTGGAATGACTTTCTGCCTTGCATTTTTGATTCTGTAAAAGATATTTGGGAACTGAAATTCTGGCTCATTTCCCCTACTAAACGCACACTGGTTATACATGATTTTCTGAAATTGAGCAGGGTCAGTTTTTGATGTCTGCAAATGGTTTGTATTTACACAAGGGCTGAGGAGATTGCTGAAATGGCTGTACTCTGGGAAAGCTTTATGAGAAAAATAATTTACAAGAAATGTTTGATGAAAGACAAGGACAGACAGGTGGAGAGAGGAGGCAAGAGGAGGGGGATAGAGGTCTTGGCATTGCAAGATGTCAAGTGATGGGAGAGGTAAGTGGAATTTGACATCTAGAACAGAGACACCTAGTCTACATAGTTAGGCAAAGGGAGCCATTCGGTGACTCACCTTAAACTCATGATTAAGAGCTCTAATGAAAAGCAATAGAAAATTAGTGACTTGGATCTGCAGAATGAGTGGTAGCTGTTGTTAAGTTTCTGGGAGAGAATGGTGTCATCCAAAAAGAAGCAAAAAAAAAAAAAAAAGATTCTTAGTTTCTATAAGAGACTTTGGAGGGAAGATTGTAGAGAATTCTAGAGGGAAGATTCTTAGTCTAGATAAGGTTGAAGAATCTACACTGGTAGCCAATAGACCATAACTGGAGCCAGGTCAGTAGTGAGGGAAGAGTTGAAATGATTATATGTGGGGAAAGAATAATGAGAGAGCAGCCAGAGATGAGGCAAGGAAACATTTGGTTGAAGGAAAACCGAAGATAACAAATCAGGAAAAAGGGAGGAAAGTAATGTCATCAATGACAATGAATTGGGATAAAGAGAAATTGTTGCAGTAAAAAGAAAGATCTCTGGAAGTAGAATATGACATGTAACAACTTTTTGAGAAGTAATAGTTGGTGGAAAGATGTGGTACATAAAACATTTTGTTGATGTCTGAAGACCATGTTTAAATTTTATGTAGATTTTATAAAAGACTTCTCAGACGGGTGTTTATTTTGGTGTTTACCTTACTGACAGCCGTTTGGCTCACAAACATGCCTTTTAGCAGCTGGTGGTTTCTTCCAGAGAATTAATTCTTTGGCCCTGAAAAGACGTACTTGGAGAATTGCAAAGACTGCAATATGAGGCACAAAGGGCAAACAAGTAAATGAAACTGGGGAAGCAGGGAGATTAAAACAGAATAAGTACATGTACCATGGAGGTTTCAATTTTACTTAGTGAGAACTGGAGAATCACTGATGCTCTTTCAAGCCAAGGAATGACATAATTAAATGTATGTCAAAAACCCAATTGGCAGCAGAAAGGACAGTATATCAGAGAAGAGGAGACCCTACAAGTGAGACTAGGGCCTAGAAAGAAGTTATTTAAAGGATTATCAAAAATACCATTTGCCAGAAAATATTAGTTATAAGGATGCCTAAATTGGGATTAATTATCCCATAATTTTTAGACTTAATAGTGCTATGATCTATTATACAGCTAGAATACTGAGGGTCATAAGACAGCTAGGAGTTAATTTGCTTCAAAATTGCAAAAAAGAAAGCAAATAAGCATTTGAGTGAACAGAACCTTAAATGAGAAGGGGTAAAGAGTATTTTGGCTAAGATATAAACTATGGAGATTGAGTGTATTAGTCAGAGTTTAGCCAGAAAGGCAGAACCAGTAGGATATGTGCATATATACAAAAAAAATTGACTTTCACAATTGTGGGGGCTGTCTAAGCAAACTCCACATTCCCATGACAGTCAGCAAGGGAAGGTAAATAGCCAGCTGGAAATCCATGAATTTGAGCTTGGGCTGAAGCTTTAGAAAGGGCCTACCCACTCTTTAAGGGCTTCTTTTTGACTAAGACACATGAGAATGATGTTCCTTTTTTTGATTAACTCAAAATTAACTGACTTGAGACTTCATTTATGTCTGCATAATCCCTTCATAGCAGCACCTGGATTAGTAACTAATGGAATAATTGGGAGAGGATGTGTATATACTGCAAAATGGCTCCTGCCTCATTTCATCTTCAATTCTTCTAAAAGAATATTCTTGTAGTCAGTCTCATCCAGAAATGTACTAGGAAGGGAATTCTGGGAATAGTTTAGATTAATTATGTTGACAGATCACAAAGGCATCTCAATGACATTCTAAGACAATTTTTTAGGTAAAGAACACTATTCTGAAAACTGAGAGCTGAAAGTGCAAATTATATTCTCTCTGGTTTTAATAATCACGAGGCTTAACTTTCTCCATGTGGTATTGCAAACCTTGACCGCTAGTAAATGAGAATGTCTTATTTCAGAAACTGTTAACATTTTGATACATTTTCTTTTGTAGTAAATAATACATACATTCAATTGAATAAAATATTTATATTTTTAAATTTTAACTTAATAAATTTAGCTTCAATTTAATACATATTTATAATTCAAAAAAGGGATATTCATATTATAGGACCAAATTTAGAATCAGGATGCCTTATTTTCCAAAGAAAAGTCGAAAGATTTCTATTTTCTCTCAGGACTTGACTTCTAATTAGCATAATAATTTTGGCTATACTATTTACCCACAAAACCCATACCAGACTTTTCTCACAGGTAATATGAAATAATTGGCTAGATGTGCTCCAAGAACTACTGCCAACATTTATAAGACAAATTGTACATTATTTCTTAAACTGTCTATCTGAATTATTGACTAAACTACCTATATAGAAATCCACTCAAATGATCCAATATCTTCTACTAAATTAGCAACACTTTCAATTTTTTTTTTTTAATGTCCATACCTTTCTAGAAATCTGTATTTTTACCATGGATCCCTGACTTTCTACAAGTTAATATTAGGGCAGTCTCAGAATGCTTCAAGCTTCACCCAATGAGAAATTTGAACTGAAGAGGGTTTTCTATATAAAGATTGAGCCAACAGTCATTATACATCATGTAATACTTATAGAATAAGAAAAACACATTGTGGCTGTTTCTGGCTTCTAAACTACTGTAAATCACAGATCTGATCAGAGCTTTTCAGCCAGACTTACAGAATATTTACTCTGCTTATTGTAGTTAAGTTTGGGGCTGGCTTTTTCTTTATTTTCTTCTGGTATCTCAGCAATACAAATTAGTATGCATCATTTTTTCCTAGAAAGAATGAAGATTCCTGGAAGGAACTTTACAGCTGATATTTTGGTTCCCATGAACCAATTTTTATTATTTTTTCCTAGAAGGCTGTCTATTTACCAGCATCAAGAGATTATCACCACCACATCCTTGTGACAAGCTCCCAGGACAGGTTTTAATAAGAATAATTCAAAGATTTGAGTATTCTGAGAGAAAATTATATCAAACTGTCGTCTCTACTTTAGATGGGAAGAAATATGAATGAGATCAAAAAGTGGCAATTTCTTTTCAACCTCAGCCTGTTTTTTTTGTTTTGTTTTGTTTTGTTTCGTTCCATTAAGAAAAATGAATGTAAAATACCAACTCGGGCAACATATTAAAGATCTCAAAAGACTAACAGTGTAAATGAGAAGATAGAAAGCATGAGATTGCCAAAAGAAAAGAGAAAGAAGAAAGAAAAAAAAAGGAAGAGGAAAGGAAGGCATCTAGGATAGTGTCTGGTGGAGTAGATACTAGTTAACTCTAGTTATATTGCTACCTTCAAGTGAAGTGGAGTTTTTATTAAAGAGTTGGCAATATGATAAGCAGTTCTTAACTTACATTTCTAAAGTAATTTACTCATTTCATAAATATTTGTTGAGCCTTTACTATATGCCAGGCATATGGCATATATTTGAACCAGAAAAACAGCAGTGCATCAATAAAGACATTTTGGGGTTGACTCTTCTACTATGTCTTTTCTCAGGCCCGTGCATAATCTAAGTAGAAACAGATATTTGAAATGTGAGCTATTTTGGCTTCCTAGGATAAAATCAAAATATTAACTAAAAGAAAGCACAAAACTCCTTCTTTGATGCTTCTATAAGGAAATTACGGTTATTATTCCTTTCTAGACATCCCAAGTAGGACATTATATGGTATGTTCAAAATTATGCTTCACCCCAAAAAGAAAAGAATCTTAATATAAATAACAAACAAAAATCCAGTAATGCTGTAATTTTTCTGTCAAAATTTGACCATCAATAATTTCTCTTTGGCTATCAGAAATTAAATTTGTTTAAAAGTTCATAATTACTTTTAGAAGAGGTCTTATCTTTTAAATATATAGATTTAAATATTTATAGGTGAAATAATGTGATGTCTGAAATTTTCTACAAAATAATCTGGGGAAGAGAAAGTACATGAGGATATAGATGACATGGAATTAGCCAGAGTTGATAATTAAGAAAGCTAGTGACGGCTACATGGCATTTCTTATACTATTCTGCCTACTTTATGTATGTTTGAAAATATAAACACTTTTTAAACTATCATATATTATATAATAAATAGTACATTACATGACTTCGAATGCTTAGAATCAGACTGAAAATGACAGATAAATCCAATCTGTAGAATAAGAACAGTCTCTGCCCCAATGATCCCTCGACAATATTTTCAAGCCTCTGAATAAATATGTCAATGCTATTTTATAACCAAGTGAATGAATGGTCTTTAAAACAATGTTTCATATGTGTTAGCATTGAAGGTGATGTTTTTTAACAAAGATCAATAAATAAGAAAAAAGAAAAAAGAAGGAAAGAAAAGAAAAACCTGTAACATCTCAGCTGTATAACTAATTTGGGAAGAAAATAAACAAAAGTGTTTCAAGAGCCAAACTGAACATTTGGTGTCCATGAAGAAATGAAAACACTCTGTGAATTGAGATTAGAGATATGAGACAAACAATATTACTTTCCAAATGGAAAATTGAGACTGTGAGTTGTCACAGTGCACATTTCCTAAGTGTTCACTTGGTGCATTCACAGACCATATGTTTAATAAAAGTATTTATGTCAAGTGATCCTATAAACAAAGAGTGTATGAAGAACTGTGGTTTACAAGACAGTGTCTACACAATAACAAATACTTAATTGGAAAATTTAAATTATAATCAATTTTGATGTGTTAGAACATCTGAACTTCTGGTACTTTGCAGTACTTCTTAAACTGACATTTATTGGATGCTTGCTGTGCTCCAGATCCTGTTTTGGGGAGCTGGAAAAACCAGAAACAAAATAAACAAAGCTCTTGCCCTTGGGCAGCTTATATTCTAATGGAAACAGTCAAACAATAAACATAATAAAAGTTAGAGACCTAAGGGTTAAGAAACAAAATAAAGCAGGATCAAGGCAATATGAGAGTACAGGATTTAGGAGGAAGGGCTTCATCAGTAAAAAAGCTCAGAGAAGAAGAGCCAGCTGAGGAAGCAAACTACACAGACATCTAGGGGGAAAGGATTCCAGGTGAAGAACGAGTGCAAAGACTCCAAGGTGGAAGCATACCAGGGGTACTAGAGAAACATCAAGGAGGGTCAGTGGGCTGGGTAAGAGTGAGCACAGGGGAGGGGTGAGAGATGAGGGACCATCAGACAGGAAATAGATTTGACAAGATTTCTCCACCCTTGTGGGAATCTCTACAGCAAAGACTGCCCCTTAGACGAGTTGTGTTGGTCAAAAATGGGGAAGCCACTGCTTTAGCCACTGGCAGGGGCCACTGAGAAAGACTGACCTCTCCAGAAAGCTGAGGTGGACCATGATGAACTCAGCAGCAGGAGGCTGTCAGTACAGCCCACTCCCCACAGCTAAGCAGCAAGGTCTTTCTAGAAGGATCTGAGCAGCTCACATACTTTTAGACACAGCAAAACCTCATTTTAGTAAATAAAATGTCAGAACTAGCAGAAATATCTCCAAACTCAGTTCACACTTAAAGCTTTACCCTTCTCTTGGCTAAGGCTTGCTTTAGGCTTTAGAAGCCTGCAGGGGAGGAGATGAGCAAGCATAGCTGGCTTTTCCCTCCCCTGCTCACCTCTGCACCCATTTAGAGTCTAGCGCTGGGGGATATGAGATTAGAAGAAAAAAAGCTTCATCTAATGTGAAATTGGGGCCCTCTGGGCCTACTGAATGTTCATAACTGACTATCTGAGAGGCAGGGCCAAGACTAGAGAGAAGAGAGTGAGGCACTTGCCTCAAGCACAAAATTTAAAGAGGTGCCAAAAAACTCAATCATCAAGATAAATACTATTTTAATGGAATATTTTATATATAAATAGAAATCTATTTACAATATATAATATATAATAAATAGACATTTATATTTCTATAAATATAATATAAATATTATATATATATATATATATATGCAAACTAGAAATTGGTGAGTGTGATACAGGGAGTATGGGAATTGGCTATACTATTCTTACAACTTTTCAGTTGGTTTTAAATTATTTCAGAATAAAAAGTTTAAAAAGAAATCTAAAGAGAATAAAAATATGTCCTTTATAAATTGAATGTCAAAATGTAAAATATATCAAAAGTATGCTCCAAAATCACCCTTTTTCCTGCTTCTACCAACAAAATTCATCTGTCTGAGCTCCACGTCACAGAAAGCCTGTGACATTGGCAAGCAAAGTAAGGAAAAGAAACCTACAGGTGGCATCTGAGGATCAGAGCTCCAGTTGGCTTGGGACCCTTCTCTTAGACTGGCTGGTCAATCCACCTCAGGTGGTAGAAAGACTTGTCTTGTGACTCAACCCTGGTTTGACATTCTGGTCCCATCTCTTTCCAGCTGTTTTCTCCCTGAGTAACATAACCTGTAAGCCTCCCTTTCCTCTTCTGGAAGAGACACTGTAATCCCTCCAGGGCAACTGAGCTCATCCTGGTGAGTGTCTTCTTGGTCTGCCTCTGGGCCTCAGTTTCTTCAAGGAACCCTCTGTAATTTTGGGGTTGTTGACTATGGGAAGAGGGACCACAAGTATGCAGAGAGCCATGTGGTAGAAAAATAAGTCAGCTCCCTTCACATAGAAAAGGGACCTGATGACAACGATGCTCTCAAATAGAATGTCATGGCTATGAGAGCCATCATAGAAAGGCACACAGGGCTCCTAACCTCTGCAACTCTCAATCCTTGAGCTGCCCTGGGCCCAGACATCAGCAAGAGAGGAGGATGTGTTATATCATGTGGAGGTGAGATAGCCAGAAGCTCACATGCAAAAAAAGCAGGTGGGTGAGGCAGGCTGGTTGGCTGTTTGCAGGGGCCCCATCCCTCCTACACCCTGCTGGGCACCTCTTCCACCTTCTTGTTCATCTTCATCTTGGCTCTCTCAGATCTCACACTCATAGGTTGACCTCCTTTGGTCTAAGGATGACTCTCCCCGAGGAATACAACTCAGAACCGTTACTGTTCAATACCTTCGTTTCCTTTTACAACTGCCTTTCTCCCCAGTGCTTACACTGTGCCCCACTGAGGAGGCAGGCACTCAGCAAAGACAGAGGCCTGTTGAGCCTCACCCGTCCCAGAAAGACACAGCCACCACTCCTGATACAAACCTCTGCGGGGAGCTTGACCTAAATGACCTGCTGTCCTGCCAAAAAGTTGTATGATGCTTGCTCCCTTCTGGGCCAAAATAGTTTTCAACAGGCACCACTTTAAGATTCTAAAGAATAAAGGAAGTAGTTTCTGCTGCCAAAGTGGGAACTTAAATTCTTGGAATAGAAAATGTGTACCACACGGAGGATTTTTACAGCAGTGAAAGTACTATGCGTGATACTATAATGATGGATACATTTGTCCAAACCTATAGAATATACAGCACCAAAGTGAACCTTATGTAAGTTATCCACTCTGGGTGATAATGATGTGTCAGTGTGACAAATGTACCACTTTGTGGGGGATATTGATAAGCGGGGAGACTACGTATGTGTCAGGGCAAGGGGTACTAGAGAAATCTCTTACCTTCCTTTTAATTTTTCTAGAACATAAAACTGCTCTAAAAAAATTAGTTCTTTAAAATAAAAAGGAGAAAAAAGTGTACTATATGTAGAAAAGCATTTTATAGCAGAGAGGTCCCAAGGAGATATGAAGAATTGAAAAAACATTTAAACATGTAGCTGTACCATCATTCTTCATTATTAGTTAGAAGCCTTTCCTTATCTGAAGTCAAGGCCATCTGTTTTTTTTTAATTAATTAATTTTTTATGGTGACATTGCTTAATGAAATCTAATATGTTTCAGCTGTATATTTTAACAGTAAGGCATATATATATATTTATTCCGTGTATTCACCTCTCACAGTTAGATTTTCTGTCACCACATATTTGACCTGCTTTACCCCATCTGCCTCCCCCATACTTCCTCTCCGCTACCCTCTGGTAACCACTAGGTTATTGTCCATGTCCATAAGTCTGTTTGTTTGTCCTGTTCATTTGTTGCTTTTAGGTTTATATCCTACGTATAAGAGCTGAATTTTTCCCCAGGCCTCCCCTTAGTCCTGTAGTCCTCTATTCCCTGTCCTTTTATCAATCAAAGTTTTATCTTCATTCACTTTAAAATATGAATATCCCAACATTCCTTAATTTTGCAAGTAAAGATAGCACTTTCTATCTCGGCCACCAGCAGCCCTTGGTGACTTTACAGCCAAGATCTTTAAATCCAAACACCTCTTTTGTCCACAGCTACCTGTCCTTTTGCCTTGTCCCTCCACCCTAACACACAAACACACTCCTACGCACACATGTATCCAATAAGGGAAAACTTGGCCTCTCACCCCTCAATCCCTCTTCACACCTGAAAAGTTTTAGTTTCCTCACCCACCACCTCATCTCTTTTTTCTGTTTCAAAGATGAAGTGTATTTAAGTCTTCTCATGACCCTTTTAAAAACTAAGCCTGTTCCCTTTGTATCCTCCCACTTCTTCAAGATCTAGTTTTATTTTTTAATCTTTATCCTGACATCTTCATTTTTCCCCCTATTTATTTATTTCCTTGGGTCTCTAAATATAATAAAATTTCTTTTCTCTTTCAACAAAGATAGCATACCTTTAACCACACTGTCTCCTCAAGCCCCTGTCCTGTTCCTCTTGTCACCACCAAACTTCCTGTGAGAACAGCTTATGTTCGTGTCCTAACACTCACTCCTGCCTTTTCAACCACGTGTCTGCTTCTATGCTATAGGCTTTTCTTCTAACAGCTGAGCTAATTTGATCTGTATATTCAGTGGCTTCTTGCTTTCCTCAGACCAAAAGTTTTATGCTAACTTCTCTTATTATCTACATCATCTTTCTTGATAATTTCATTCTTTCCTAAGGCTTCTAACAGTATCTCCATTTGTAGTATTGTCAAATTACATCTCCATCCCTTAATTCTCATCATAGGACATAGACGTGACTTACAAATAACCAAAATGTATGGTTAATGTATGAAATCCATTAATTGAAGGGAGAGACAGATGATCCCAGATGATAGATGATAGGTGTGAGTAAGGACCTCAGGGTGACAGAGATGTTGGAGGGATCCTGACCACCCTCCCACTTTCATCTAGGTTCCTCCCTGACTCATATTCCCTGCCAAGTCTCTTAAGCTGCACTAAATCCTTTTCCTCATCAAGGTTATTCTTTTCTCCATTTCGAGTTTAGAAACTGCTTCAGATTCCTTTTGTACACCCTTTCCAATCTTCTCGGCCTTGCCTCATATCCCAGTCATTATTATAAAATCAGTTTCACACAACTTGGACTAACTCTAGGGAGGTGCAGAGTAAGCTGGTACCACCACATGGGAAGACGACAGGGCACTGCCAGCACTGTGCTAAGGTAAAGTGCAAGTAGGGAAGGGAACATGACCTGTGGGGATGAGCATCTACCTGGAGGATGACAGCTGATGGATAAATGCTTTCTGTTGTCTTCCCCTACATGGACAACTGTGAGCCACATGTTATAAGGCTTCTCAGAAGGTCTAATAGGATTCAGCATCTGTAACTGGCTTCCTCATCTTCCCATTTGCATTCCTCCTGTTCTTCATTTCTGCTCCTTGCAATCATATTTCCAAATAAATTATCCACATATAAGCCCTTGTTTCAGGTTCTGATTTGGAGAAGTCCAAGCTAAGATTCGGAATAACAGTTAATCATATCATGTAGCATATAATGTATGATATGGTAAGCATGAATTACAGAGAACGCACACAGGGAAGTATCCAAAACTATTGGAGAAGTCTTCCTGAAGAAAGTGATGTCTACTTTGAGACTAAAGGATGAGTGACCAGAGAAAATGGAGGGGAAATATAGGTGTGAGTAAAGTTAAAAGGAAATAGATATGTTGAAAGCTGTAGGTAATAAAGAATGTGGCACATTTTTATTAATGGTGTCATAATAATTTCAGTGACCCAACCTCAAAAATTCTGTCCAGGATCCCGAAACCTGTCAGTCAGCAGTTTCCACTTCACTTCATGCACTATCTCTCCATCTCAGAGCTACATCTGCGGCTCAGGCCCTTACCCCTTCCCCTTCAACGATTGCTACAGCTTCCTAACCAATATTTCATGTTTCTGAACCAATTCATCCAACACTCTGTGATTAGAACAATATTTCTAAAACACTGAAGGCCTCTTCCTTACTCGAACACCTTCAGTGGCTCCCCGAATTAGCCCTGTTACTCCCTCCGATTTTAACCTCTTTCTTCCTCCTTACCCATATTATGTACTGTCTTAGGTTCCTGTTTCCCCATCAAGCCCTGTATCTTCCATCTTTTTGTGCCTTTGCTTAAGCCTTACAATTTCCTATCTTATAGACAATTATTTTTTGAACAAGTAATTTGATTTACATGCCATAAATAAAAAATTTATAAAAGGCTACATATGCAGGGGAAATCAAATCTCCTTTCTGTTCTCAATTTTTAGATATACGGTTCCCTTACCCAGAGTTACTCCCTCCTACCAGCTTCCTATATATCTTTCCAGGAGTAGTTTTTGCCTATACAAGTATATAGATTAGGTAGTATATATAACATACATATTTTAAAATTATTTTATATAGTACTTTATGTATGTATGTGTACACAGGTACACACACAACACTTTCACGTACCTTGGATTTTCTCTCAACAATAGACTTTGGACATTGTTGATTCTCCTTTTAAACTATCTAAACCATTCCATTCTATTGATGTACCATAGTTTTTTAGTCACCTAAAGAAGGTTACTTAACTTTTTCTAAGCTTTTGCTATAAAAATAATGCTGCAATGATTATCCTTGTATCTACATCAATTTGCACATGAATTGAATATACTGAATCATCAATTCAATAACAAGGAAGAATCACATTTGAGATTCTGTTCATGCTTTATCTTTCGCTGAGACATTATGAGCTTGTAACTTCTCACTATATTGCATTTTCTTTAGCTTTTTCTTTCTTCTTTTGTATATGCCTCACTTGTAGAACTAATTATTTAAATCCTAAAATAGTTTTGACAGGTACAAATAAATTGAACATTCCTGGCATCTTTCTCTTTATTCTTTTTTTTTGCGGGGGGGGGGGGGTTGGTGAAGACACACTATGAAGTTGAGCATAAAATCAACAAAAGAAAGAAAAAAGAAAAATTGCAAACTTCCATGACTCCATGACTCCAAGGTGTTTCTATTGAGCAGCTCTTCTGGAACCAAGCAACTATATGTAGCTTTCTGAGTGTTATTTTTCAGATTTAAGTTAATAGAAGTACTTGAAAACAATTACATGAAAAGAATAAAAAAATGTTGAAAAAATTTTAGGATAACATAATGCAGCAAAAACACAAGTTTAGAAATATTTTTGAGATTTAAACTAGATTTCTGAGTTAATTTAGAATGGCTGAGGGCAGATAATAAGAACTACACATGTGACGCACCAACTAATCTCCCATTTCTGTTTGTATTTTGTAAGGCAAAGGTGTGTGTGTGTGTGTGTGTGTGTGTGTTTTAAGAATATAGAGCTCAAGAAAAAAATGTCAGGCCAATTATTTAAATAAATCTCTTCAAGTTTCGAGACTTTTCTGACAAAATAGCTATGTCATCTCAAAATCTCACAGTCCCAAGAACAAGCTAATTAGTCGGAGGTTGATCTCAGAGGTTTCTCATTAAGTCATGTATCTCAAATGTCCATTGCAAAGTGATAAAAAAAAAAAAAAAGATGTCTGAATGCCCTTTCTGCACTCCTCTGGATATTATTACCCTTTGGTAGGTTCTTCAAAAATGTAACCTTAACAGAAGAAGCCTCACATTTGGGGGGCACTGACAGACTTTTCTCTGGTTTCAGACCATACAAAGTGAAAGGGTCAGGTGGACTGCTGGGTTTCACCTAGAAGAAATATTTCCACTAAAGCAGTATTGGTGTCCTGCTTCTCAGATGAATGAACATGGTCCAGTAGGCTCACTCTACCCTGCTTACCTTGGACCTTCTTTGTGAGCGATGGTGAAAGAGTGGGAGAGTCCCTGAGCTTCTTTTGTGCAAGGTACCCCAAGGCACATAGTTTTTTCAACTTAGGGTGAAGCTATTTGCAGGTGAGCATACCAAACTTCTAGCAAACTTCCTGGCACTTCTGGACTGGGACCCTTTCCCTGAATAGAGACAGATAGATTCCTACCTTTTTCCTGCTCCCTTCTCACTTCTGTCCTACCTCCACTTTGACTTTCTGTGACCTTTAACTCTAGCCCTCTGCAGTTTGACAAACTGGACCAAATACCAGCTTTGTAATCAAACAGATTATGTTCTAATCTAACTCTTTCATGGAAACAGTATGTGAACCTGGGCATGATATGTCATTGCTTGGAAGAGTTAGTGCTTATTTCTTTTCTTCTCACTCTAAACCAAAAGAAGTCCATATTACTGCAAAAAAGACCTCAAGCTTACATATACATAAAGACAGTCCAAAATAGTATATAAGATACTTGTACAGAGGTTACCTGTTGGAGGGGTATAGGAACTGAGCAATTTGGGGACAAAGATGGGAAGGATACTTTTTGTTGCATATATTTTTAAACTGCTAGTTTTTGAACTACAAAAATACACTAACCAGTCAACAAAAGTATAAGAAACATAAATAAAAAATACATCGATAGATAAAAATTACTTTATGTAAATCAAATCTGACTTTTCTATGAATAAAATATTATAATAGGTTTATTTCTATGAATAAAATATTATTATAGGTTTATTTAATGTAGATTAATTATGACAAAATTTTTTTATTGAAATGGCCATAAATATTAAATTTAATAAATTGTTTTATATCTTCATTATAGCATAAGATAACAAAAAAACTGTATCATTTCAATTTCTCTTTTTGATTCCATCCAGTGTGTAGTAAAAATTTCTTGAGTAAAATATTAACATTTGTAATGCACTTTAAAGTTTATAAAGTCCTTCTAATGCTTTCTCCAATTATAATTTTTTTCACCCATGGAAAACAGCCAGGGCAGGCACATTTTTCACTTCCCAGCAGAGAAAATGCATTTGGACTTGTCCAAGTTCACAGAGCAAGCAAGTGGCAGAATTAAGATTTGAATCCAGTTCTCCTAGCTCCGAATAATGCCAAAATGTTTCCTCTAATTTCAAGGCAGAACTCATACATGAAATGTTTAAATTTAGCTTGAGAGACTAGAAAAAGAAAAGCAAAACTTACTTGAGTCTCCTATCAGCAATACCATCATAATTCATATGTGCTGTATTTTACACTACACTGGTTCCATTTCTCTATTCTTAGATCTCTAGTGTGTTGCCCAAGAACACGTGACACCATCTCAGAATCCAAAGTGACGTATTAATAGTGTCTCTCTCCTTTCAAAGGAGTTAAGAACAGAGAGCTGGAAATAGTTGATCTGGATCGAAAATGTAAATCATAATTCCACTTACTCTGAACAGTAATGAGCCAGGATTGATACTGTAAAATGGCAAGACATACTATATAGCATCCTGAAAAAAAGATGATACCTACATATTTAGTTTAATATAAGAAAAAATGGTAATTAAAATTTTATATGTATAACATATTATGAAAAAATGTGAAGAAATGAGAATTTCACTGAGTTATATCTTTTTTCCTTCACTTCCATAAACAATTCTCTTTAGCAGTAATGAGTGAGAGATAAACATTTATATCTTTTAACTATTCCATTTGTCTTGTCATCATTTTCAGTTGAATACAACTAGTTTTTTAACTGCAGGAATCACACACACACACACACACACACACACACACACACACACACACACACACACTATTATTCCATAATGTGGCTGTCAAATAAAAATTTGGAGTCAGAAAATCTGGCTTGAGCCTTGACCTGGTACTTTCTACCTGTGAGACTTCAGCTAACTAACTCGACCTTTCCGAAAATTCACTTTCTGCCCTGGAGTTATGTGGCAATTAAGCAAGATAATGAATTTAAAATAAAAGTATACTTTTTGAAACAGAATTCATTTGTTCATGCATCCATTCAACTAATACTTATCAGCACCTACTAGATGCAGGCCCTGAACCTGGCAATAGAGATACAACAGCCACCTTAGCCCCAGAGAGTTTATGCTTTCTAAAGAAAGGCAGACAATAACAAGTAAGGCAAAATTTTAGAGTGGCCATTATTATTGGAAAAAATAATGAGGATAGAGGAGAGAATGTTAGGGGTATAATTATAAATAGATTGATTAGGGAAAGCTGCACTAAGAAAGAACAGGTTTAATAAGTATTAGTTATAATTACTATAGTTATAGCATATTCTACTTTTATATATTTGCAAGACTTTGTGAGCAGACTAATGAATCGAACACTATTAATGGCAAACATAGAAGATAATCAGACACGTACACTCACAATGGCCACATTCATCCTGCTTCTCTGCAATTAGTTTAATATCCTAGAACTGTTTTATGGCCCCTATTACTAAAGACTTGGTTCACACAGAAGTTTATAGCATATCTGGTTTAAAGGTTATAATAATGCTATGATCAAAACTAGCCTGAACATGTCAAAATAAATGCATAAAATGTATCTACCAGCTATGTGGCCCCAAGGACCCTCAGCCTCTCTGAGTCTCAGCTTCCTCAACAGAGCACAACTATACTTTTTGGTTAAAGCTTGTTTTATAAATTAGAAACTATATATGAAAAGTGCTTGGCCCCTTGGTATTGCAATGCAGCAACTGCTGAGTTAATTAAATGAATAAAGTTTAGAAGAACTGTGGTCAACTCATTTCATGTTCCAATAAATATATTAATAGCTTATAATTTGTGAAGCTTTCCCTAAAATTATTTTTTTAAAAAAAGTGTTTGGCATACTTAGGCACTAAAACATGAGAGTTATTATTACCTTTCTTGGCGGTGTTCTCAGTAGATTTCTCTTTGAGTCCCATCCTTCCTTTCTGTCCTTCTCGGTGTTTGTTCTTCTCTTTCTCAATGTAAGACGAGCTTTATTTTTCCTCACTTTCTTTGGGTTTCATAAGCAGCAGGTACTTCTTTTGTGAGCTTAAGACTCCTGCTTAGATTTGGGCATGTGTCAGTTGAGCATTGTCTTTCACAGCTAGGTGTTGGCAGTGCCAGGGCAGGATGTGGGCTCTTTGACTATGGGTGTGGGGCTTTTCCTTAACTACACCATATGGCCTCTGAGAGTTCGCATTTGATTTTCATTTAATTGAAATTCTTGTAGAAGATCATTGACAATAGCATTAGCAGTAACCAGCTCTTTTTAATTGTCAGAATAATCCTTCTCTGTTTTTGTGCAGATGTTGTCTTCCTCCCAGGGCAGCTGTGAGTGTGTGAACTACTCATCAGTGATGTGGACACTGCCCAAATAGTAATCAGCACAGAAACCTTATAAAATTACCAACAGATTACTGCTTCTGTCTGCCAGCTATTTCAATGCCAGCCAGCCTGGGGGCTGCTTTGTTTTGTTTTGTTTTCTACTGGAATGGGTTGTGATTTAGAGTAAGTCTTTGTGGACTGTGAATGAAAATATAGGCTCACACCCAACTAACAAGCTTTGACAAATCAGAGGGCACACACATGGTATGTTTGCAAGAAATAACTACAACCTAGAAAACTAGAGGCCCTTTTCTCCCTTTCTTTTGCTTTAATAATCCAGGACATATTGAATAAAACTGTCTTAGCCCTGCCATAATGCTATATGTTGTGAAGAATGCCAAAGAAGTGAGACTCTGCCCTTCAAGGTCAAATGTAAGAAGATTGGATCATAATGACCATGGTGTGAGCCATTTACCCAGGATAGAGGGGAGAAAAAAATCCGAACGTTTCTATTCACATATACTTTCATCTCTCTTGAAGTCTAAAGGATATCAGTGACATAACCTCCAAGTTAGATGAGTTTCCCCAAATGCAAAAGTAAACATTTTAGTCTTACCCCTGCTTGCTGCTACATGCTGTCTCAATTTTCTCCCAATGCCTGTTTCAGTGGGCCTTCAATGACTTCTCTTACCTACAGTTCATAGAATCTCCAAAGAATCCCTGCTTCTATAAAACCACCTAAACCATAATCCCATAAAATTAAAATGATGAGATAGAAAAGCAGGGAAAGAACCACCGAGTATCACGGCCCCTGGCCAGTCAACAGAGTTCTGTGCTGCCAAGTTCTGGGAGTCCCAGAGTTCCCAGCTTCCTCTATGTGATCTCTGCTCACCTTCTACACTGAAGGGACTGTTAGCTTTCTTCCTTCTTTTCTTTTCTTTTTTTTTAAATAGGTTTAACATTATTGCTATCCAAACATCTATACATTATTTTCTCTTCTCTATTCTATGTCTTTTCTTTAGATGCATTTTCTAATTGCTTACAAAAAATTCAGTCCCCTGTGAAGCATGCCATTTTAAAGATTTAGGTCAATTTTGCTCTCTTCTGATTTTAACCAAACAATGTGTCCTGGTATACAGTGTGATTTACATTTAGCAGGTAAACTTTATTTCAACACTATAGAGTTTGGAAAGAATCTAGAAGCCAGTAAGAAATCAAACCTCTCAAGAAGTCTGGACAAATCTCTTTACATCTATTTTCTCATCTATCACAAGGGTACCACTAATGGTTATACAGTTTCTGCATTGCAAAACCTCAAGGAGCAGCATCATGATTGAGCAAGAAAGCAGCCTATCTATAACAGGACCAGGGGTGGGCAAATTAAATGACTTTCAAAGTCTCTTTGAGCTAAAATTTAATCATTATGATAATTTAGTACTCCTGTTTTTCTCTAAATTTTCTTCACATTTGCTTTTTAAAACATTTTTACTGGTTATTTTCAAATATGTTCTGAACTAACTTTAGTTTTAAAATAGTTTGTGTGCTGCTTTATGTAAAAATATAAAATAGTAAATATTAAAATTTTAAATGTTTTTAACACTTTAAGAAACCCAAAAATATCTAAATTCCATAACTCATGTAGTATACCATAGAGATCTATACAGTGATTTTAATTGAGATTGCTAACAAACTTAAATAGATTATTAAATGTCAAGTACTATTGCTTTCCACTGTAAATCAAATGTAATATTCATAGGGATTGAACTTCACCACAAACAGTGTGTGCTCTGGAATGAACCTTCATATAAGGATCATTGGTCTTCAAACCCAACCAAAGTAGTTTAGTTAACTTAATTGCTAACAAGAGACAATTAATGAAATAATTCTCTCTGTTAAGTGGTGCTAATAGTGTTAGAATCCAGCTCTTTTTCTGTAGGTAGTAGTATATTCATGTGAAATTACAACACTTCATATCCTATCAAAAGGACACATGGAAACTTCAAAGTTTATAAATATCATGTTAACTGACATCAAGTAGCTTTTCCTTTCTTTGCAATTTCCACCTAAATAGTAGCTTACAGTGCAATGTGACAGGCCAGGAAGTCTGCAAATCCAAAGCATAGCCTTTCCTGCTATAAATTAAACCCATTTCCTTATCGGTATAAACAAAATGCTTAATTATCACTCCTCTCACAATCCCTTCATAGAATTCAGGACTCTTTGGTCTTCCTATTCTTTCTACCTCTAGAAAAGAACATTGTTTAAAAACCTGCACCATTTTAATGGCTTGGCTAGAACCCACACCAAACTTAAAAACTGAGCAGAATATTCTCTGTGATGTCTGAGTGCTTGTTATATACCCGGTATTGCTTAAAATAATCCTATGCTTTATATATATTATTACTTCATTTAATCCTCATGACAACCCTAAGAGGTAGTTTTGTTATTCTCATTTTATAGGTGAGGAAACTGAGGCACAGAGAGAATAGGTAGATCGCACAAGATCATGCCACTGAAATTCAGCAGAGTAGAATCTATTCTCATAACCCCTGATCTGCATGACTTATTCTTATGTTGAGCATATTTGTTTAGTAGCCAAATTTCTAAACATTGAAGATACGTATAGACTTAATTTCCTCCAGAACATTTCTAGAACATTCCTCTGATAAGTAGCATTATTGCAAGTCTAAAAGCAAGCTTGTTAATGAAACATTCAAGTAAATTAGAGAAAAAAGTATGCTCTGAACTTACCTAGCCCAGCGCCATCTCCTTCTAGATCATTCCCACTCTGTATTTTTTTGTTTGTTGTTTGTCTGTTTGTTTGTTTGTTTGTTTTACAAATGATGACTTTGATGGTCATCTCCTTTTATGGAACTGAATATATTACATTTTACTTTAACTACCAGATATTATCAGTTCAGCATTTAAAAATAAACAAAATAAAGAGGTTACATAGAAAACTATTAAAAATTTTAGACTAGAATTGGTAGCTAAAAGAATAAACACAATCAATAAAATAACAAATATATAAATGATGTTATTCTGAATTTTCCATAAGACAGGGTAAAAGGCTTCTTTAGAAACAATTTTCTACAAAGCATACTCACCTCAACCACTACATGGTATAAATGTATATTTTCAGATAATTGGAGCAAAACTAACAACTTCAAAATGATAAGAAATCAAAGCAAACTGAAACCATAATTTGAAAGCTGTAGACCATATTTTCCATAAATCTAAATTATAGTGCTTAATGTATCAAGGAGGGACCTTAGCCTTTGAATTGAGATACAGTGCACACTACTGATCAATTTGTGTCACTGGCGAGCTTTCTTTGGCTCACTTCTACCTCATGTCTTGAAAGAGTTTCCAGTTGAGTGCCATATATATTCTTGCAAAGGCCACTAAAGATAAAGCTTTTTATCACAGCTAATCTTTTCCCAAGGCAAATGATATTCAGGATGAAAAAGCTCCTGGCTAATTTATGTGGCTTCGAAAACCAAAACAGATAAAGGAATCTCCTTTAAAATCACCACCATGCTGGAATATAATCAGGAACTCGGTAAATTTAACAATAGAAGGAAGTCAAATAGACTGACCTTTCCCAAGTTGTTTTAAAACTGGCATGTGAGTGGAAGTTACTGGTATGGTTTTGTTACAGCTTCTGTCTTCCTAAGAAACTTGGAATCTGAGCAGGGAACATTTCTTTAAACTAGGAGTAGAACTAGAATTGCATCCACCTTTAGTCGTCAGTCATTCCTTGTATTGTTCTTTCATCCAGAATTGTCCCATGTTTGAAATCTTCAACTTCAAACCAATAATCAAATTATCTTATATTTATCTAAATTTACCACCCTCATTCTCATTACTACCCTGATTCCTCTTGGGTACTACTGATTTCTCATTGCCTCTCTTTTCTTCTGGATTCCTGTCAAGATTGCATTGTCCATAGCTTTAATATCTCTCGCACCAGCCTTCTTCCACAATCTTTTGTCTTTCTCTCACATCTATCCTGCTTATCCTCAGTCCTGGATCAGCTCATTATTGTTTTCTCTGTATCTGAGTTGGCAGAGAAAACTATCATCACTGTGTTGATGGCAGCATCACAAACTCATATATTTTTTGAATTGTTAGTCTACTTGTTCTTGCTTCTCTTACTCATTTCCAATTCACTGCCAGACACTTTGATTCTCTTTAAGCCTTCTTTTTTTTATACTTAAAAACTCATATTTAAGGGGTGAACTTGCTTTCTCTTTTACTTAAAAAAAAAGCAGAAACCATAAGAATTGACCTCTCTTCATTTCTTCTTACTGCAACTTACCAATATCTGCAGGCCATGTTTTCATTCTTCAAGCATTAGCATAAAATCCACTTCCTTGTTTGGCCACCTGGATCATTCTCTCTCAATGCAGGTAGTAAATCCTGTTTTCTGAGCTCTAATCACATTAAGAATATAACCTCAATTAAAATTTTAGATTTTTAGGAATGGATTTTAAATTTCCTGTTCTCTACTAAATATATCTTTATTTTTAGTTCAGGAAATATAGACTGTAATGCTATAATTTTTACAGTTTAACTTTTTAAAATAGATAATAGATTCACATTGTACAAAATTCAAAAGATATAAAGAGTAACCAGTGAACATTCTTCTGCTACTGGGCCTAACTACCCAGTTTTTTGTGTATTCTCTAAAGATATTCTAGGACATACATAATCAGTAAATATATTCTCCTCCACCTACACTTTTTGTGTACACAGGTACTATCATATTATGCACACTGTTATGTACCCATCACTTAACAATGAGTACCACAAATTATTCCAAATCAGCATATAAAACATTACCTTTTTCTATTTTACAGATGGTCCAGTTTGGTAGATTAAAGGCAATCATAAATTCTTTGCTGCAAGAGATAGAATCTGTTTCCCTCCCCTTGTATTTGGGCTAGCCTCATAACTTATTTTGTTAATAGAATGAGGTAGACATAATGTTGTGTAACTTCCAAGGTTGGCTCTTAAGAGATCTATAGCTTTATGCCTGGGAACACTCTTTTTTGAAAGCGAGCCATCTTGCTAGAAAAAGCCCAAGCCATGAGGAGAGGCCACATGGCAATGGTGGCTCACTCCAGTCAAAAGTTCCAGCTGAATTTCCATTCAATATACAACTCCAAATGCCAGACATGCAACTGAACCATCTTGGATGTTACAAACTGGTCAGGTCTCCAGATGACTGCAGTCCCAGACACCATCACAAGAATAGAATTTCTCAGCTGAGCCTAGTCACTCACAGAATTTTGAGAAAAAAAAAATTGATAATTATTATTGCTTTAAGCCACTACGTTTTGGGGTGGTTTGTGAATAGCAAGAAATAACCAAAAAGACATAATATTTCATCATATGAATATACCTTAATTTATTTAACCCAACCTCTACTGATAAACATTACGGTTCTTTCTATTCTTGCTACTCTTTTGCAATTATAAGCAATGAGTGCTACAATTAATAATAACGTATATGTGTCATTTGGTATGTGTGAGTATTTCTCTGGGATGAATTCCCAAAAGTAGTATTGCTGGATACTGGAGAATATGCACTTATAGTTCTGATAAAATTACAAAATTGTTATCCTCAGAGATTTTCCTAACTTAGACTTCTATTAATAATGTATGAAAATCACTGTTCTACACCTTCACTAATACTGTGTGTTATCATTTTTTTTTTTTGCTAATCTAATAGGTAGAAAATAGTATAATTTCAATTTATAGTTCTAGTCTTATAAACAAAGTTGAGCACATTTTAATATATTTAAGAGGCATTTATATTTTTTCTTAAGTGAACAGTCCATATTTGTTGCTCAGATTCCATTGTGATGTTGGATTTTTTTAAGTTAATTTATAAAAACTCTTCAGGGAATTTAACCCTTTATTTATAGTAAAATTCATTACTTTTCTTTTAACTTTGCTTAGAGTAACTCTTGCCATGTACAACTTTTTGTTTTTATGTGGTCAAATTTATCAGAGTGGAGTCTTTTCATTCCAATAGAAATTCTACCCTGGACTCTTCTAGTACTTCTTTTTCATATTTTGATTT
The DNA here is from genome assembly GCA_004027375.1 of Macroglossus sobrinus. Lineage (NCBI taxonomy): Eukaryota > Metazoa > Chordata > Mammalia > Chiroptera > Pteropodidae > Macroglossus > Macroglossus sobrinus. The sequence continues at coordinate 26,965 of PVKZ01003066.1, forward strand.
TAATAATTTTTAGCATTTAAATCTTCTCTAAGATATAGATTCACTTTTTTTTTCCAGATGGCTTTCATTGTATTTCATAATGTATTTAAAAATATATTTTGTAGCCCTCATATTCCTCAAAAGCAGGAAACCTGTCTCTTTTAATGACTGTATCCTGAAAACCTATAACAATAGCTCATATATAAAAGACTCTCAATAAGTATTGATAACCATATGAAAAAAAGTTTAGTACAGCACTGAATTCTACAGATAAAACAATTCTTTCTGACACCATCTAGGAAGAATTTATCAAGAAAAAAAAAGGAAGCTACATTTTGAACAAGTATGTTGGAGAAACTGGGACTTAAGGCTCAGTGATATAGGAATAATTTTGAGGCTCTCTCTTCTCCAACTATATTTACTACCTACCAGGTATAACTGCTTTTTCTTCTGATATTAGTTAATTAACTTAATACCTCAGAAAACTCTTATTTATCACCCTACACACAGACCTCTATTAGAGGTCTTGAATGTTGGTGGATGAAGATGTGTATTAACCTAATCTAGCTTCTATTACAATAATTCATTTTAATTGCTTTTCACCTTGGTTACATGATCTCCCAAATTCTTGGTAGTGAAATAACTTTGTAAAGAAACTGATTAAGAGAAGAGAAAAACCAACCCTGATATGACCTCTTAAAAAGCAGAAGTGAAATACATTTGAAACATTCCATAAGCAAATATATAAGATATTCAAAACAAAGGAAACATGTCGCTTTCATTGATTATTTTTGGTGCTGCCTCTATTCTCCCAAGGAATATCACTGCCTTAAACTTTTCCTCAGTAGACACTTCCTGCTCTTATAATTCACCTTCAGATTTATCTCATGATCAGAACTCTTTGCTACCTGATCACCCTTCTAACTCTAATATTCCAAGTGGCTAACATTTTTAATGGTTCTTTGTAATCTCTCTGATACAGAAATACATGTATTAAAACACGTATGTATGCAAAAAGATGCTTTCTTCTTTCTTTTTATTTCTGTATGCTTTAGTCAGAAGAGGAAATGTTTTAGAAATGAAGGTACAGTGAGAAACATGAGAAGCCACTAATAGTACTTGAGAGGAGCTGTGGTTGAGGGGGACACATGAGGATGACATGAGGTAGGTCATCTTTCTTTCCAAGTATAACCACTTCCCCTGAAAAAAAATTCAAATACTATGAATAATGATTAATACTTTTATTTAATTTTTTTTAAATAAGTGAGGTACCTTTCTTCTGTTTTTAAAATGTATTTATACACTGCAAATGTATTTATACACTGCATTTCCCTTATGTTTCTCAAAAACTACAAAAAAACACATTCTCCTATGAGGCTTACGTGGTATATATTACTAACTTTTTATGTTAGATGCACATTCTCCATAGTAATTGAACATATAAGAAAGACATAATTTTGCCATATCTCATGACATTTCTTCTATTTGCTCTATGAAGTTGTCTATTTGAAATTATCTCTGATAAAAAATTGTTAAAATAAACAGATCTATTTGTAAAGCTGCAATCTTCCCCTTCTCCCTGCCCCAGGCAACATTTTTTAACATGGTATTTTTATAAAGGTAAGGTACAGTAAATTTCCAATAGGGTAATGTCCTAGGATGATAACGTAGATAGAATATGTATCCATCTCAAATGATTTTACTTACTTAATTATGTCTCAAAAATTTTGGTATCTTGAACATAATTTATATGGCTGAAATATACCATGAAATGATGTAATAGTCTATAATAAATAATACTATTTACCATATGACCTTGATTGTGCAAATTAATATCTAAAAATGCACCGTTTTGTAATATATCGGGCATAACAACTCAAGGTTATTTGAAGAATATTGCTTAATAAAAAGCAATGATGATAAGTAGTTGATGGAAATTCTGATATTATTTCTACCCCCACCCCTTACCACTGTTCTTATAATCCACAAGAAATTTTTTGTGCGTGTCCTCAATTTGAAGCTTTCTTTCACTTGGGATATAGCATTCCCAAATATATTGTAGTGCTTTAAAGATGGTCAAAATTTTTTGACACGTCTCCCACCAAGAGGTGGTGTCCATGTCCTTCTTTCCTAAAATCTGGATGGGCTCTGTGACTATTTTAATCAATAAATTATAGAGGAAGTGAGCTCTTCCAGTTTCTGAGACTAGACTGTAAGAGATTGGCAGCTTCCACTTCCTGTCTCTTGCAACATTTTCTTGGAACTCTGCCTCTGGGAGAAGCCAGCTGCCATCTAAGAAGTCTGACTATCCTGATACAACAATGAATTTGAAGGGTTATCTGCTAGATCTCTGCTGTTCCAGCCATCTCAGTCCAAGCACCAAGACCAGTCATTAAGGAACCATCTTGGACCTTTAAATCCCAGTGAAAACTCCATGAAGAACAATGAAGACCTCGGACATATGGCCCCCATCTAGTCATCCCAGCAGTCCGTAGCTATTCAAGCAACCCCAGCTGTGGCCACATACATCATGTATCAGAAACAAGCTGTCCCTGCTGTGCCTGCTCTAATTTCTGATCACAGAATCATGAGCATCATGGTCATTATCTTGATTTTGTGTTGGTTTACAGGTGTGTATATGTATCAAATTGCGCCCTTTAAATATGTACGATTTATTGCATAAATTACACATCAATATTGCTGTTAAAAATTTTTAAAGATTATTGTTGTTTTATACCACTGAGTTCCAGGTGGTTTGTCATCTCACAATAGATAACCTGAATATACACCTTCTATATTTGATGTTTATTTTTTCCTGATGTTTATTAAAATTATTAAAACATCAAGAGCATGAATTTAAGATGTATCAAATATTGTTTTTATAATATTTTTATAATGTTTTTAATAATGTTTTCATCTAATATCTATGCAACCAAGACTATAAGGCAGTTAAGTGCATTTGAATTTTTAAAAAATTACATTATGGATTATTATTAGTAGTATTTTGTATTATTTTTAACAATAGTGATTTTTCCACCAGAACAGATTCTAAGCATGTGGCATAATCATTCCTATGCTCTAACATCCCGGTTCATTTCCTAGAGAATATTAGGTATTCAACAATGTTTTCTAAAATAATAAATGAATTGTGAAATAGACCCTTAAGTAGAAATCTGTCCTTTTGTTTTAATATCTTTATCTAACATCTTAAGTAAAACATTTTGCAAATGATTTCAGGGTACTAGTAGAGTATCTGAGGTAGATTACTCAGTATTGAACCACAAATGTAGATGTGATCACAGGTATAGAATAAATAATAATTTATTTAGTATTTATGTAAATAATACATAACTTATTTATATGTTAACATATAAATTAATATAAATTGAATAGTTTCCAAATGACAGACATTAGACTAGGTGCAGTCATCCCTATTAATTGGCACTCTTTTTATTCTCAATTTTCTGCATGAGAACACCAAGGCTCAGATAAAGTAGTGTATCTAATATTGTAAGTCTATGGCCATGCCACCCTGAACAAGTCCAATCCTGTCTGATCTTGGAAGCCAAGCAGGGTCGGGTCTGGTTAGTACTTGGATGGGAGACCACCTAGGAATACCAGGTGCTGTAGGTGATTAAAATAACTACCTAAATAAATAATATTGTAAGAAGTTTGCACGCGGCAAAGCCAGATCCCTTTGACTCCAGTATCTAGGTACCTAATCACTACTTTGGTCTTGTGCCTTCATTAGGAAATAACATCATGACCACGAGTCTAACCAACAAGAATAAGACATCTAGAACAACAACAAAAGAACAATTCAATAATCTTTATTCTGCTCATTTTCTTTTTTACTGTAGGTCAGATGTGCATGATGTTTGTTATTATAACTGCATGTTATAAAAGATTATTCAATAGTAAAAATTAAGGGTTCTCTCACAAAGAGTTTTTAGATAAATCAACTTCTGGTCCAAAATCACTCCTTTAACCAAATCTAAAACCTTACTCAGTCATTGCTCTTTATAATCTTAGGAAGCATTCAGAAGATATGATAATATTTTCCAAAGACTGACTTCAAATAGCAAATCAGGGAGGAGATGAAATTGAAAATTGAGGATAAATTTTGTTTTAAAAATTTAATAATAGAGAGCACAGATTTATGCCTGATTTTATAGATATATCTTTTAAATTTATATAAATGGCTTACACTTTTATTATATATTAAAATAATATATATTATAACATTATATGTATATAAATATAAAATATTTATATATGTACATTATTTTAAAATTATTTACCTTTCTATTATTAATTTGTTTAATATATTTAAATATATGAAATACATATATATTACTTATAAATATACTTTTGATTAAAAATATTGGAATTTAGGGCAGTAAGAATGCAGGAAGGAAGACTGCTTTACGAACTGATTTTAATGAGCCTTCTTGATCTAAAACCAAAAAATCAAAATGCTGCATTTCTCAATAAATATGTTTATTCTGTGTTTTAAGTCTCAGGACATTCTGGTAAAAAAGCTTCACAAGAAATATTCTTTATGTGACATTATGACTATGTTTTACTGATTGTACTGTTAAGTTCTCATTTGTCTACTTAAGCATTAATAAGTATGAAAATCTTTGTGTTTTGTATAAGAATGCTGAAAATCTAGATTTTCTCAAGAGTTATAAGTACAACTCTCATTATAGTTTGGAAAAAAAAAAAAAAACCTTTACTACCTGTATATTTTTGTTTGTTTTAAATAAATTCATCATTGGAGTTCTGATAAATCTAATTGAGTGTACTCAAATCTATTAAAATATTATCTGTTGCCTCATCCAATGCTTGCCAATTTTTCATAAAGACAAAAAATGTAGCTCTAGTTGGTAGTTTGCTTAGAAAAGAATATTACCTTAGAGTCACTTAAATTCTGCTTTCTCAAAACTTGTTTATAAAAGCTGTCAGTTAATCTTGTCATAGAAGCCTCTGGGCTCTATAGTGAATGTAATTTTTCTTTTAAAATTGCCAGTTTCACTGACCCATACTTCATGATAGGAGTTTCAGAATTTTGCTAAGGAAATTAGCATTGCCTGTTGACTAACATGTTCTATTTAGTGAACTACTTCACCAAGTGCCAACATGCATGTCTCCATGACTGGTGATTGCTGAGTATCCTCATGCTCATAAATTTCCAGACATTTTTCTTACATGAAGTAAGGTGTTATGTAGATACATTTTGATGGCATTTAAATATAATTATACAGCAGTAATTAGAAGGTAAGAAAAAAATGTAATGCCTCCCATTTCTTTGAAATTGTGTAAACAGAAGGCTGCTCGGCATGACACCTCAACTAAAATTTACGGATGTGCCAACATTTAAATATGTAAATCTGAGTTAAGTAAATATTGAGTTTCATTTATCTTTTAGCACATTCCCAAGCAGCAACTTAATAAAATTTAAACTGACTTCATTTACTGAATTTGATAATTTTAAAAGATGATCTACCATGAGTCAGTTGGAGCATCACATGTTGCTTTCATCAAAGAAGTTTCAGTCTATGAATATATAATGCTACTAAACAAACAAATTCCATCATTGGTCAGTTTTGGAGAATTTTAGAAAACCAGTGCATTCTGAAAATAGTAAATAAAGGGAAAGAATCAAATATTTATTCTGTGTTTCTATTATGACATATAGCTCAAGACAATCAAATGGCTGATGAAAAAATGTTTCTCCTGATAGAAGCAACTGAATAAATAAAAAAGGAATGACAGTTAAAATAATACCATTTGGCAACCCTAAATTAATTAATGGATTTAAATAAAAATCAATGGCTTTAAACATCACAAAAAGAAAAAAAAAACAACAGACATTATGTACGTCTTGATAGAAATACACTCTATTATTTACGAGATTGTCCTTTGAACCTGAATCTGATCAAGCCTCTAGAGCTATTGATCAATTTACAGAAAATACAAAAAAAAAAAAAAAAGGCAAAGGAAAATGTTAAATGACTGCATGAGATGTAATTGCAAAATTCATACTGTGGAAAGTACAAAACTAACTCGGTTTCTTGCACAAGTAAATTACAGGGAAAAAATAAAGAGATGGATAAATTCAGACATAATATTATATAGTACTTTTAGACAATATTTTTACTATTTGTTTTTTCCGATCTTTCCTATCAATTCATTAATAGTTAAGATAAATATAATCCAACTTTCTAATTTTTAAGCTGTTTCTCTTTTCTAAGGTAGTAATAATAATAATAACAATAATAAAATACTCAGGCTAGAAAGCAGTCTCTTTTTCTATTGAAGGAAGAGAAAATGCAAGCATGTAAAATTCTTTATTCTCAGGTAAGGACAATTTTTCCATTCTTACCTGAGTCCTGTATTAGTTTACTAAGGCTGCCAAAATAAAATACCACAAACTGGTGGCGGTTAAAGAATTTTCTCACACTTTTGGAGGTTAGAAGTACAAATCAAGGTGCTGACAGGTTTGGTGTCTTCTAAGGCCTCTTTTTAGGCTTCAAGTGGCCACCTTCTCATCGTGTCTTTACATACTGTTTTCTCTATGCATGTGTGCCCCTGGTGTCTCTCAGTGTATTCAAATTTTTTCTTATAAGGACACAAGTCAGATTGGATTAGTGCCCACCCTAACAGCCTTATTTTAACTTAATCATCTCTTTAAAGGCCCATTTCCTGATATAGTCATATACTAGGGTACTGGGGGTTAGGGCATCAACATTAATTTTGGGGGACACAATTCAGCCCATAAGAAGTCCATTCAAAATCTATTTCTGTGTAATATCAATGCCTTATTAACTGCTTAAGTGGTTTAACATTTTTTTTAAAAAAGTTGTTTATCCAAAAGCTAAATCCTTGAAACTCATGGAATTAATTACATAAACTCTACTCTGCAAAGTTTGTTTCCCAGCAGTCTTAATCATTCTTTGACTCTCAGACCCTAATTCTGTGCTCTCCAATATGGTAGCCACATGTGACCAATGAGCCTTTAAATGTGGTTGGTCAAAACTGAGATGTGTTTTAAGTATAAAATACACTGGATTTCAAAAATTTGGTAAGGGAAAAAGTAAAATATCTCAATAATTTTCATATTGATTACATATTGAAATATTTGGATATATAGATTTCATTTGTTCCCTCACTTTCTAAAAAATGTGGTGACTAAGCTTTTATATTATATATGTGGCTTGCACTGTATTTCTATTAGATGGCGTGTTCCAAAACGCCGATGTCATTGCTCTGAGGGCATTCCTAGACTTCGAATTTATGTAACTCTTCCCAAGAATCCTTTCGCTATTCTCACCCGCATTAACTTACTTTAAGTATAGAATTCTAGCACTATATCAATCAGTCCTCAATTCATGTCATACCTGAGGAACATAATTGTTTGGAAGACAATCTGTAATGTAAACTTAACGAATTGAGATTTGTTGTCTTTATTAAAATCCTAAGTGATGAGTAGTCCTGTTAGCTTTCACCTTTCTCCAAATATGAGAGTTGTATTAATACCAGTTGATAATCTTTTTTTCATTTACTAGTACTATAAAGGTTTATACTAATTTTATTAAAACACTAACACTGAGATTATAAGGGTTTCTAGAAATTTTGCAAGTTATTTTATATACTTACAGTTACTAAATTTTATGACAGTGTAGATATTTTTTGAATTTCACATTGAGCAGCTGAGAACTGTAGACAGTATTTCAGGATCGGTAATCAATCATTTTTCAGGAACATAAACTATAGTTAACCTTCACACCTATTAAAAGTATTCCCGTTTTCATAGTAGCATTGCTGGGTGTAAAGGAGTGCTTGAACTTGAATCCCCAGCAGGGGCTGGAATATTTACAAATCGAAAGCCTTTTCCTGTTTGCTATACCCTGCTTTAAGCACTTTCATATAACTGGGAAGTGGAGAGGGGGAAAAATGCTCAATTTGCAGAGTGAACGATTAAAGAAAATATAAGCTAACAGTCTTGTTACTTAACCACTCTAATTTTCAAATATAATTTGGGCTACCTGAGTTGAACTATATCCTTCTCCCAGCTGATCTACCAAATATATATGAATGCAAAAAGTACCCTTCTCCCAAATTCCTAAACTTAATTGAATTTTTTGTTTATATTTACGAGAGAAAAATGTAAACTAATTAATTTTAGTTTCTCAAATTATCAAATTCCATCATTAAAAATTTTGATTTGTGAGCCTAACTCTCCTTCAGTGAATTTTATATCCTAAGTATGTCATGCATACCTTCTGAATCCCTTAACTGAATAAATTATACTTACCACCAACACTTAAGATTTTAAATTTTTCTCTAAAACTTGCATTTTGAAATTAAAATTGTAAAAAATCCTATTTTAGCAAGGTTGATTATATCAACTGGTAAAACTTTATTTTACAAGCAATAGGAATTGGATCAAATGATTATAATCCAGACGAAGTATTTTATAACCATAGCAAATGCCATTATACATACTGCCAATACAGATTTAGTAGACAATACTGAACTGTACAAGTTATTTATTTTTCCTTAATCTCAAAGCTATTTTTAGTAATACAAAAAGCCATATTAACATTTTTCCATTAGAAAACAATGTGATGTACAAAACTTTGGATGAAAAGATATATGTCAAATATCATTTAATCACTTGGTGGAAAACCCACTCCATCAATACCACCCAAAGTGTTCTAGGCAATGATTAAAATCAAAATTATGCAACTTAATAAATTCCAGCTGTTAAAAGAACAAACCTAGCAATATAATGACTACACAGTTTATTTTTGACTACTCAGGAGTTACTTTATAAAATCCATTTTTTCTCTGAGTCCTACCACAGCCCAGACGCTGTACTTGGCCAAGTATTTAAGAAAAAGGTAGGCAAGAACCATAAAGCCATCCTTTGGTTACCAGATTTGACTTTGAACTTTCAAACATCCTTCAAGATCAAGAAACCTCAACTATAAGTATACTCTCCTAAACATTACTTGATTAGTGAGAAGGGCATTTGATGAGGAGAGGTCATAAACTATTACTTATGGTCCATTATTTCAATTAAAAGCAAATGTCAAAAGCTAATTTGTTAATATTTAAAAATTTGGCATTCAGTTGTTAGATAAATGTGGTTCACTGACTTATTGTGAACCCTACATGGCACACTGCTCAAAAACAGTGAAGCAGGTGTACGTAAACAATTTTTCTTTGTATTTAATGAATGGTATTTGATACACATCTTTATCTTAAAATTCAATTGAATTTAGGTTTCAGTGAAGAAAAATATCCAGTTATATATGGTGGTAAAAAGCAAAGGAGGTAAATTTGTAAGAGAAATTACTATAAAAGAAAAATATTATCTATCTTTTCCTTTGAGTAACAAGTTGCTAATGCACTACTTTCACTAAAAAAAAAAAAAAAAAACCTGCTTGCAACTCTTGAATTGAGGCAAGTACTAAAGGCCCATCCATTCATCACCATTACTTCTTTACATAAGCCTGTTTTCCTAAGGTATAACACAATAATTTGGAAATTATCCAAGCACTAAGCAGTTACAATGGCAGGTAATACACCATCAACTTTTGAAACACATTTGGTTTTTATGACCCATCTGCAATTTGGATTAAAGAGATTCATTCAGTCATTATCAATTTAAGTTTCTGGACCTCCAAAACAAAAATGAAAAGAAAAATTAATGAAATTTTCACATGACATTAAGTCTTTGGGTCACATTGATTTTCTATTGAATGATTTATTCTGACATGCTATATAACCACAATAAAATTGTTCAATTTTTAAATAAAAACTAAATGCAGATAAAAGGTAACAGATTTGACATGGAATGTTGTAAACTTTTTCCGCATGTAATCTGACAAGGCTGATTAATTTCAGTTTGAAAACTTCAGATTAAAAACCACAAGATAATTTACTCTCGATGACATGCAAGATCTTCCTCAAATTTATCCTAAGACCTAGAAGTCTCAGTATTTTACCAGAACATAAAGAAACACAACAAATTTGTACATTTTATTCACATTTATTTTTCGCTTTTAGTGTGCTCACAGAAAATTAGAACACCTTAAGCAGGAGTTTAATAGCAATTTTTGTAAGCAAAGTTACATTCCATCTCTAAGTCAAATTGGTCAAAGCTTCTCCAGTATTTACAAAACATGATAGACAAGATGCTACACAAAACCATTGCATCTGAAGATTTTTTTTCCTTTATTCTCAAAGACAACTGGAAAAGAAAGCATTGTCTGCTGTAATCAAAAACATACCACAGTATAAACAGTAACCATTCCACTTATCACAGCTTGGGTTGAGTTTAAAATTTGTGTTTAAAAGGTCCAAGATGACTGCAGTTTTACAAAAATGGGCAGGGTGAAAGTTGCAAACTTCATGTGCTTCTGGATATCAAGATTTGTTTTTATACAATAGTCACAGTTAAAAACACCCTGCTGGTAATACATAATTACATTTTATTAAGGTCATAAACCAGCAATAAACAATAAAAGCCTATACAACTTGTAGTTCTACTTAATCACTGACTGGTACAGCTAACATGAGATAAGTGAAAAGTTCCTATGGTTTAAATGAACTCCTAAGACTATGATCTTTTTTAAATTCTGGGTATTGGTGTTTTTTTCCCTCTTTCCTTCTTAATCAAGACTTGTAGTGTTGTAAACCTGCCTCACAAAATACATCGTAATAACTTTTCTTAAAAAAACAAAAAACAAAACAAAAAACCTAAGCCTTTACACCATCATTTCTAGTGGCACATTATCCTGGCAATGCTATGCACCACTTAAATTTCCCCATCGTGGCCCCTATCACTTCATCTGATATCCCTTTTTTGACCCACCCATCTCCTTCATATATGGGCATGTCCATAGATTGACAAAGAAAGTTTACATTTTTGAATAAAGATGCAAAGTATGCAAAAAACATTAATACTGATGCAAAAAATAAAAAATAAAAGAGAAACAAGGCAGAGGAAGGTGTTTAAGCTCTCCTCGACCTGTTGGAATGGTGGTTAACAGAATGATTTGAGATGGGATCTGTGGGGGAAGGGGAACAAAATTTGCTTCTTAAAAAAAAGTAAAATAAAAAAAGACATCTTTAAAATCAATCCCTGGTTGTAGACAAGTTCTCCAAAACCAGTACCTGGCACCACTCCAACAAACAAACCGGGGGAGAAAAGTTCTTCGATCATCTCAAAAACTCGTGCCCTTTTACTCTGCCGCCTCCGCGGAGGGGGCTTCTGGACTGCACTCGGGCTGGGCCTCCTGTGAGGGAGCTGCGCAGGCTGACGAGACTGAGACGGCCGCGGCCTCTTCGGCGGGGGCCGCCTCCTGCTCCGGGGGCGCGCCCGGCCCCGCGGCGGAGGGCGCCTCGCAGGCGGCGGCACTGGCCCCCGCCTCCTCGGTCTTCTCCTCGGCCTTGCTGGGCTCCTCGGCGGCCTTGGCCTCCTCGCTGGCGGGCGGTTTCTCAGGCGCGACGGCGGCCTCCTCGGGCTTGACCTCCTGCGGGTCGCCACCCGCCGCCCCCTCCTCGCCCGCTGCGGCCTCGTCGCGCGGCGCCGCCGCCTGCTCCCCGGGAGCCGCGCCCACTTCGGCGGCGGCCGAACCCGCGCCCCCAGCGGCGTCGTCCTTGCCGCCTTCGGCGGAGGCACCAGCTGCTCCCTCCGCCTCACCGCCCTCTCCCGCCTCTTTCTTGTTCTTCTTGAAGGAGAAGCCGCTCAGCTTGAACGACTTCTTGAAGGAAAAGCGCTTCTTTTTTTTTTTCGGGGTCTCGTTGCTGGGCGAGGGCGTGGCGCCGTCCTCGGCTTTGGGCGAAGACGTCGAGGAGGCGGCGGACGCGGCCTCGCCTTCCGCCGCCGTGGGCGAGCCGGGCTCGGCAGCCTCGGCCTCCGCGGGCGCCTCCTTATCCGCGCTGCAGGCCGCGGGCTCGGGGGCGGCAGCGGCGGCCGGCTCATCTTTTTCGGCCGCAGCAGGAGACGCCGTCCCGCTCCCGGCAGCTGCCGGTTCCTCCTTGTCTGCGGCCGGGGCGCTGCCGTTGGCCTGCAGCTCCTCCTTGGAGCCCGGCTCGGCGGCCGCAGGAGAAGCATCACCGTTTACCTTCACGTGGCCATTTTCCTGTGGGTAAGAAAAAGTAGGCGCGTCACTGAAACGGCCCGTGCGCCGCCATTCCCGCCCCCACACCAGACCCCTCTGGCTTTGGAGCCGCAGCCCCGTTATGAAGAGGCGGGGTTGGATACCCAGGAAAGAACTCTAGGAAGAAATGGGGGCAGTGCCGTTCGGCGCGCCCTAAAGGCACAAAAGTAGCCTCCACCACCCTACAAATGCTCTACGGATTTAAAAGGGCCAAGTCCAAAATGTGGAAAGCAAAGGGTAACGCATTTGGCCTCTCGGGCTTTAGAAAAACGCCACATAAAACATGACACTCAAACGCCCTTTGAGAAGAAAAGAAGGAACAGCGCCAGAGGTCTGTGTCTACGTACAAATATCCTTTCTCTCCCTAAACCCAAAGGGCTCCAGAAAACCTCCAAGAACTCCCAGGGCGATAACAACGCTGCAGCCAGAAGCGCCCCGGCTGCGCGCGCAAAGGCCCTACGCCCGCCTAGGTCCTGGGGTCAGCAGGGGGCGCTGCGCCTCCATCATGCAGAGCGAGGCGCGAGCGGCGGGCGCGGAGGGGCGGGGTGGCCCCGCCCAGCCCTGTCGGGCCCTGCCCGCCGGCCGAGGCGCCCCCGAGCCGGGACAGCGTAGCCCAGAGTCCGCAAACAAAGCTCTGGTGGCTTGCAGGCGTCCTGATCGGAATAAAATCCACGAGACAGGGGGAAACCCACTATTTCTGAGGTTTCACCTCTGCTTCCACGCCCACCTTCGCCAGTGATTCTCCGAAACCGGGGTGTGCCTGGGAGGCTCATTTTGCATTTTTAACGGGTTCAAAGCCTCTTGGCAGAGCTCGCTTTCCCCATTAGATTAAAGCAAGCGAAGCAACGCGGCCTCTGCTCTAGGAAAAGAGGCGTGGTGGGTGCCCAATGTTTGCGAAGCAGCCACCCGTGGCCGACCTCTCGTGCCCACCGAACCGTGGCCATCCGCCTGGGTCTGGGCAGCGCCGGGGCGGCTCCCGCGGAGATCGAGGAGCCCCGTACACGAACAATCCCTACCGAAACACAACTACCTCCTCTTGACCACCTGGACAGGTTCTTAAGGACCCAGAGTCTCCCCATCCCAGGAATGCCATTTAAAAGTCAAATGGGTGTGTTATACCACAGATAGCTATAAATAAAGATTAAGAATAGTGGAAAAGCCTCATCGAAAGATAACTGAAAGCCCTTCCGCCTAGCTCCAGCCTAGCCAGCTGCCTTTCCAAGAACCCAGGGCACGCCGCCTCGGGATACAATAAGACAGCCCTTCCCCTCTCGTCCTTCTCCACCGCCATCCCATTGCGCGCCCCCCCGCACCGCTTCCCTAATCACACACACACAAATCACACCAGTTTAGAAATGTAGAAGGCGACCCAGTCTCGACAAAAAATGTGAGAGTCACTTAAACACCTTTGTGCCCACTAAATACAAATGCAACCTGGCTGGGGGCGGGGATGGTGGTGCTAGCACCTATCTAGTCACGTTCTGCCAAGCTCCAAACACGCCATTTTAGACGATTTATCACTTCTTTCTTCCCGTCTACAACAGAATTCGCCCGGATACTCCGGGAATCACTCCTTTGGGGCAAGGGGGAAGACCCTTCCTATGAGAAATCGACAATTTAGGCTACCGCTTTCCATTCAACTTTCAGACTGGAATCTAGCCACTCTCGTCTCCGCCGAATGCACCTCGGGAGCAACGGGAGGGAAAGGGGAATCGTTGGGATTAGAGAAAGACACCAAAAAAATGGCTAGTATCACAGGTAGAATTTACCTGTCCATTCGCTTTGGAAGGCGATGAGGCCACAGCCGCCTCCCCGGGCCTCTCCGCGGCGGCTTCTCCCTTCGCAGCGGTCTTGGAGAACTGGGCACCCATGCTGGCTTCTTCAACAAAGAAACTCAACAGATCCAAGGGGAAACAAAGAGCCTCGAGTTGGTGTAACGACCGGGCGAGCAGCAGCAGCGGCAGCAGCAGCGGCGGCGGCAGCAGCAGCACACACACCGGAGGGAGGGGGGAATGGGGGTGGTGAAGAGGACAGAAGAGAACCGATTAAATATACTCCGGATAAAAAAATTTTAGTCGAAGAGATCAAAAAGCAGCAGCGCAGGAGGGAGGGAAAAGGGTGGAAAAGTCGAGCACAAAAAAAGGAGCCCAAGTGTAGTTTTTTTAAAAAAGAAGTAATAAAAAAATCCCAGATTTGTAGCCGCACTGTAGACAAGAGGAAAATGGAGAAATCTCCCTGGTTGCTAATAAGATGCGGGGTCCAACGCCCAAGTGCACAGATGAATGGGCTCGCGGGCGCTGACGCGGCCCCCGCGGGCGCCAGCCAATCCGCGCGCCGCACACAAAGCAGGGGGCGGGGCCTGCGCTCCCGGCGAACAATGGAGCCGCGCTTTGCAAACGGTTTGAAAATCAGTCTCAGACCGAGAATTAATGTCCTCCAAATAAATAAATCAATTAAAAATACATGCTATCACCTCCCTCTGCTTGAAAATAATAATGCATTACTTGATTGGCTTGCCTTGTTTGTAATTAATTAACGCGGGAGGGGGGTACTTGTGGATGGGGGCGGAGAAAGCGTTAACTTGACTCGCTTTGATTCTTGTCGATCTATATCCGTGTCTCTCTCCACTCTCTCCCTTCCCCCATCTTCACCATGTGTTTGTGTGTGTGTGTGTGTGTGTGTGTGTGTGTGTGTGTGTACGCGCGCGCGCGCGCGCGCGAGTGTTAAAGACAATGGCTGGGATTTATGTGCAGCATGTTTTCTTTCTCCGTGGTCCATATTGGTTTCACAGATACTGCACAGGGTTTGTTTTTTTTAACGGTTGCAAATGTTAAACTACCTCAAATTGAAAGGCATTTAAACCACGAAGATCGAATTTCATCAAACGAAGTTGCGAGTTAGAATTAGGTCTGTAGGCCAGATGTGGAAAATGCAGAAGCGGCAAGCAACCGAAGCCACACTCCCTAACCTATGCCACAGTGGCATGAAATATTTTGAGACTGGCCTGCGGCGTTCATCAAATCTTCCATCTCTGACTACTCCCAATTAGTAACTAGATTCCCTCTACACATACAATATAAAGTGAGATCCATTTACAAAAAAAAATCGAAACAGTTCAGATTTTATCACTGAATGAGATGATATGATTATATTTCCTCTATGGTGAAATGAGACAGCCTCGAGTGTATTAATCCATATTTACAGTTAGGATACAATTCGCGTCGATATGAATCGTTTTCATCCTACTGCCGGGATCTGATGGACTCTTTTTCTGAACGTATGTGAGCGTGCGTGCGAGTGTATTCCAAGGAGGGAGGGAGGCAGGAGCGATGAAATTCTAAACAACCGGACTGACAATTACAGTTCTAAGAAGAAATTATATGTTAAGAGATAGCAAGAAGATCCCTGAACGCTCCAAGTGTAACTTGGGTTAGAAGAAAAGCTTTTATAAAAGGACAGAGGGTACTTCCATCTACTCATCTTGCCACGGAAGTACCAGACGCTATTTGTGAGTGAAAGTCAAGGCACTGATTTAAAGAATGGGCGGAGTTGGGCAAAAAATCAAAGATACAGTCTAATAAGCATTCTCCTACCACCTACATTTTTTCTCCTAGAGGTTTCACTACTGTCCAAATCAGACCACCTTTTCTCGATTGACTTTAGAAATTCCGAAATGAATAATCTTTCGCTTATGGTGGCGAGAAGCAGTCGAGGAAATGGTTCTTTTCTCTTGGTGCGGGCTCTGAATTCTGTTTTATTTTCCGCTCATTGTAGGGAAATAGGTCACGCTCTGAGTGAAAAAGATGGTTGGTTCAAGCCAATATAATCCTTTGTTCAAGTATTTGAAAATCACGAAGCTGCACATCGTTAATGAAGCTTCGTCTTCTTACTGTCCACTTCCTCCAGATGCATCATTCAATCACGAAGTCATATTCCCCAGAGCTGATGGAAAGATATTTCCGTAAAGGTAGGTGTACCTTGCCAAACGTGTTATCACCCTTAAAGGAGCCCGCTGGCCTGGCCCAAGACCCCAGCCGCAGCAGTGAACGCGAAACTCCTGTATTAGCAGAGTTACAACTTGAAAAGCTACGTGGGCTGATCCAAAACCACTTTCCAGGCTATTCTCAAAAGCTTATTTAAGGCTGATTTCCCTCCACCCCCAGCGAGAAACATGCCCTTTCCTCTGCATCCCCCTCCCAGTTTAACTTGGGGGTGATTGCTAGCTCGCTTTCAGATTTTCTCGCAGACGCGTCCTTAGTTCTCCATTTGGGGGGCGCTTTTATCGCTCCTTTGTTACCAGGCTGCCGTGTAGCTTTTCTCCCTTTTCTTTCTTGAATGCCTATTTGCCTGGTATCGGCTTGTCTCCCTGGCAACGACCAGGAAAGATTCGAAGCCCCGGGCGGGGGGAGGGAGAAGGGGCGGAGCCAGCGGGCAGCAGGGTACTGTTGGAGCGGAGATACGGAGCGAGAGACTGGGAAACAGACAGAGAAGCAGATGGCCGCGCGAGGGGGCGGGGTCCAGTCGTGCGTGGGGGGACCCCAGGCGTCAGGGGCGCGAGGGAACCAATCAATTCCCGCAGCAGCTCCGAGGTTAGAAAATAATTGTAAACACAGAGATTCACTACCCACGAGCTGTCCCTAGTTTACGGTATACGATTTAATTTTGAGTTTAGGATATAAAAAATGATATCATTTCACTACGAAAGCTCATTGCTAGTGTAGGTTGGAAAGCCAGGCGGTCCCCAATAACTGGCAGGGGGCAGCGGTTTGCGTTCAGCTGTCGGGGGACACTGAGTGCCTGGCCAACCTCTCCCCCATCCTTTTCCAGCGTCGCACCAGCCAAGGGAAAGCCACGAATGCGGGAGCAGGATGAAGGAAAGAGATGGGTGAGGAAGGAAGAGGAAGAGGCTAGGAAATGGAAAGAGGTCTTTCTGTGTCGGAAACTACAGAATGGCAGGGAAGAGCCGCCAACAAAACTGGAAACAGTAGAAAGCTGTACAGTGTAAAGATACACTTCCTGAAGAGTTTGCTGTTCTAGGCCCAGAGCTAAAGATTTCAAATAAAGAGCTAATTATATAAATATAATTGTGTAAGTATTAAAGTACCCAAAAGGTCACCAGGAGGAAACAGGCATTTACTTTTTTACCATGAGCTAGGGAATTTAAGATGCTGATAAATTATTTATGGATTTCTCTAAAAAAAACAAACAAAAAACAAAACAAAAAACAAAAAAACACATTTATTTAGGATACCTCAAAGTTTTTTCTTCCTTAAAATGTTAGCACGAGAAGGAATTTTTAGAGATCGTCCCACAAATTCCTTAGGGCCTACTGTGTGCCAAACATACTGATCTATGTCTTGTGTTAACGCTAGTGAACAAGACATATAATTTCTGAGTTCACGGAGCTCTCATTTTGGTAGAGTTAACAAGAGTTAAAATGAACTAAATCATCTAGTTTCATTCCCTTACTTACCATATGAAGAAATAGGCTCATGGAAGCTGCTAGATTTTGTCAGACCGTAGAGACAGAAATACAGCTCATCTTCTTAATGATTTTAAGTCTCCAGTTTTCCCACTACTTCATGGTACTGCCTTGCCCCGCCTTGATGGCCTGTGCCATCACTTCACTGGATAGGTTGGTCATTAGTTCTTAAATTATTTGTTCATGCTAAGTACTAGACATCAGGTGACACCAAGGAATATTGGGCTAGAAAAGGGCTAGACATCAGGTGACACCAAGGAATATTGGGGACATGGTACTTCCTCTCATGCAGCTCCCATTTTATATTATCTTTCACAACTTATTAATATGTGAAAAAGGAGAACAAAAGATATTGTGTGCTTAAACATTTTTAAACAATAAAAAATAAAAAAGACGAGGCCCACTTTCTGAATTCCAAATTAAATATGATATTTTTATCTGAAAGCATTCATTCATTCACAAAATATGAGATCCCACTGTGTTTGTGATAGTGTGTTTCATTTTTTATCTTAGATTTTATATTACTTGAACTTTATCACAAAAATCAATTTGTTTGGAATACAGTGTGGAGCAAAACAGACACAGCTCCTGATTCTTTCGACAGATATTTATTGAATTCCTATCATGTGCTAGGCATTTAGAACATATCAATGAACAAAAGAGACAAGAAATCTTTATAGAGTTTACTTTCTAGAGTGAGAGAAAAACAAAACTTAATAAATACCAGTAAGTAAATTATATGGAATATTAGAGGTACATAACTGTTGAGGGGAGTAGGAAAGTAGAACAAAATAAGAGAGTTGGGAAAGCAGGGTTAAAATTCTATACAGGGGTCAGAAAAGACCTCATTGAGAATCAAACTTTCAGCAGACTTGAACAGGTAAGGGAGTTAAAGTAGTGCTTCTAACACAGCAAGAGAGAGAAAAAAGTCATAATTGAACAAAAAGATCACAAATAAATATGTAATTGTAAATGGTCATTTGGGATCTGAAGGGAAATATAGGGTGCAATAATATAGTCTAATATAATTAAGAGGATTAAAAAAGGTCTTTTTAAGGGAGTGATGTTTAAAGGAAAAGCTAAAGGATGAGTAGACATTAGCCAAGTAAAGAGGTAGAGAGTTGTGTTCAGATGGAATAGTGAAGCTTTTGAGGAGGAAATAGTTCAATAGGGTTTGAGAAGAAGATCAGGAGATAAGTTTGGACATGTTTTGAGATGTCTATAAAATATCCTAGTGTAAAAGTTAAATGCTCAGATATGAGTCTAGAGCTCAAACATTGGTTTGGAATATAAATATAGATTTATGATCATTCCATATCTAAATATTTTCTGAAGCCATTATAAAAATATGCACAAAAGACAAGAGAGTGCTGAATCACACCCTGAGTACCTTCTGTTTGAAGAGGCTGGGTAAGTATTTGTCAATTATATGTCAACAAATCTGTAAAAAAAATAATAATAATAACAATGTAATAAAGTAAAATAAAAATAACTGAATTTCAAATAAAGAGTTTGGGTAGAAAAGTCAGCAAAAAAGACTGAGGAGGAACCCCCAAAGAGTAGACAGAAAATCAGGAGAGTGCAGTGTCAGGAAAATTGATACAGGCAATGTTTCAAGGAAAAGTGATTAATTTTGCCAAATGCTGTTAAGTCAAATAAATACTGAAAAATATCCATTGGACATTGCTGATTACAGAACTACATTCTGTATACTGAATATAGAAGTTATTAGTTAGAGGCTCCAGAGCAGTTTTGATAGTATTCTGAGAGAGGTATACAGATTTAGTGTGTTGAAGAGTAAATGAGAAGTGAGGAAAAGGACAGCAGCATAAATAAATAGTCCCTTTTCTATGAAGCTTGACTGGATAAAGGTATAGAGAAACAGAGCAGTAGCTGGAAAGGGATGGCATAATAATTTTTATTTTGGGTTGTATTGTCTTGGATGAAAGATATTAGAGCAAAGTTGACTGCTGGAAATTAACCCAGTAGAAAAGAAAATGTTGTAGATATAAAAGAGAAAAGGAGTAATAAATAGAACAAGGTACCTAAGAATGCAGAAGGGGATGAAGATAAAGGTCACTTGCTGAGAAATGGGCTTTTGAAAAAGATCCCACTCCTTTCCTATAACAGAGGAAGATGAGGGTGGTTGCAGATTTACTGCGAGGAAGATGAGAGAATTCCCTTTTGATGGTTTTTATTTGCTCTTGAAGTCATCAGTTTAGAATGAGGAAGAGAATGGAGAGGTTGGGGTTTGATTATTATACAAGGTATAGAATAGTGATCAGGAAGCATAAGATTGAGACTTTGGGGCATAATAAGACTTTCAAGCAATATTGAATGCCCATTTGAGCTTGATAAATCCCAACGATGCTGAATCTGGATATCAAAGTTTCTCTCTTATATAAACTTTTAACAGAATAATAGTATTCATTACAATCATTTTTAAGAATATCAGCCATTCACTTTCCCAACCTATACTAAATTTGTATTGTACCTATATAGTCAATATATGCACAAAAATAAAATATTGATTTAAATGGCTCTGCTTTTGTAAAGCCCCATTTCAGTTAATCCTATATAATTTCATACAGATATTTATAAACAGAATGAGGAAGAGATGAGAACCTATTGTATGCCAGGTACTGAACTCTGTGAATCTGTGCTAGGCTTGTTTCACCCTTACAACCCCACAGACTTGCCTTATTATACCCATTTTACAGATTTGGAAATTGATGTTTAGCAAAGTTTATAAAGGAAAATTCAACTAGTGTGTTAGCCATTGTCCGTTGAGGGTTATCTGATTTTAGGAATCTAATAATATCTCAAATGGTTACAATAGCACAATGGGATCTTATTATTTTGTATATAGTCAGAACTTTATTAATTTTTTAGTTAGCACAATATATTGAAAGTTAAATTAGACTTTAGTGTTTTTACTAACTATCCAGTAACTCCCAAATAGAAAGATTCTTTCATAGTTAGGCAACATCAGAGTCACTGATTATCTAAACTGAAGACTGAAGGATAGCACATCTGTAATACGAATGAAGTTTCTGAAATGTTAGCTCTCCTCCAGATACGTAGGTAATTACTACAAAACCACTATAACCGTGAGTATGTACTTAGTCTCTGCTTTTCAGGCATATAGGTTGAATTAGCAATAATTTTTATATTTGAAAAGTTTACAAAAAGGTAGGAAATACTCTAGATTAGAGAAAGGTAAACAAAAAGCAGAGTGAAACTTTTTTTTTAGTTTTCTTCAGAAATTCTAAATAAAAGCTTACCCACAGTAGCATTTCCTAGATTACTGTATTTAGTCTCCAGGGATGGGCTGGAAACTTTCCATATAAGCTTTCGAAAGAACTGAATTGGCGGAGGGAGTTAACTCCCCTCCCATTTCTGTTTTTGAAAATTAACAGGCAAGTAAATAGAGACAAGCAATCAAAGTTTACTTTAAAAGGGTCACAATCCTTGTCTTACCTAATTAATTGGCTAACCAGAAGTAAGAGTTGGTATTTTGTATGAAAAAAAAAATGACTTTTCAGAGTGATGGTATAGGAATCAAGCAAAGGGTAATTTTTCATTGTTATTTTAAAGTCATAAACACTTTCTGATACTAAAAAGTAGATTAAATGTCTGGATAGAATGAGATCCTTGAACTATTTTATGGCTCTAGAAATTAAAGTATAAAATTATATTAAACGTTTATCTTTATTCCAAATAATAATGTAGTTTTTAAAAAGAATATTTTAACCTTTAGGAATCACTTGTTGTGATCAGTAAAACAAGTTTTTATTAAGCACCTGCTAAAGTAGACCTCAGTGAAGCCCCCTCCAGTGTGATAAAATTTTCAGTGCCTTCAGCACTCTGTTAGGCTTTCTGATGGAATGATTAAGGACACTGACATTCATTTGCTCAATGGATATTTATTAAACACCTATTTTATACCAAGCACTGGGCATTGGTGCTTTGCCTACGATACCTCATTGAATTCCCCACAGTAATCTTATAAAATAGAAACTATTACTCCCATTGTCTTCACAAATCCAGTCCTCAGAGGTTATATAATATTTTCAAGTCTTTACTTTACCTAAGTGGTCTGGGCTAGGATCTAAATCCAGTTCTTGGCAGTTCCAAAGCTCATGGCAGTTTTCCTGGATATCATGCTTCTGTAGAGAGAGTAAGAATTTTATAGGAAGTTTCCACTTCTTGTGTAGGTTACAAATATGCCCAAGAGACACTAAAAATTAACCGAAAGTATTAAATTTTATTTATGCATTGTTAGATAAGTATTTGGGGCCACATTTATAAAATGGGAATTAGCAATCAAAGAAACACATATACAAACACACAGAATCTGACAAGTCAGATTCTTGTAGCTGGAAACATCTTTAGTAATTTAATCTGGAAGATAGTCATAACAAATGTGGTTGTAGTTGAATAAAAAGATGGTTACATTGTCCTAGAACTTACCTGTGCCTTTCCTGGATGCAAAAGTGTGAGTTCTGCCTAGGGCAGAGTGAAAACATTTGGAATGTAGGTAAAATAAGGTGTAAAGGTTAGAGAAGGGTGAGGAAGTTATAGTGGGAAGGAAATCTAGATGTCAAGTGTGGCTGAGAGGCAAGATCAGAGATGCGAAGATACAGACCTTCACAGTGCCACTGTAAGGAGACAGTAAGGATTCCTGAGAAGGCAAAAAATGTAAAGGTGATGACAATGGGGCATTCTTCCATTAAGGCTACAGCTTGAATTTGATTTACATTTTGGTGATAGAAGTAAATATTTGTTAGATTTTAAATTTACAGCAATTTTGCATATATTATTTCATTAAATACCCACAGTAAATTCATACATCAATTAAGTTGATTCCTAATTATAAGATAGTTAAATAATTAACTGAAGACTTTACTATAGCTGCCCAGACCAGCCACTATCCTGTGGTCTGTTAGAATAGTCAGGGGCTTTCTCATTGTCCCATCCTGCTGTCTCTGCCTTATGTAGCAGGGCTTCTACTCCCATCTATATCGATATTTAATAAAAAGATAGTCATGACATATTTCTAATTGATTCTGAGTTTTGTTCTCATTGCTTCAAATATTGCTTTTTTGCTGATGACATTAAACTCAGAATTTCCTGTCTTAACTGCTAACCCAAATATCAGATCTGTATTTTCTGCTGCCTCCTTACTAATATTGCTATATGTATTTTTCTTACCACTTTCTCAAACTCAGGTTATCATTTCCCAATCTAAACCAGCATCACTTTCTGAAAGAATTTTTTTTTTAGCTTCCTTGGAGACATTTTGTACTCATTCCTCTCCCTCATTTACCAAGGTAAGAATAGAAGAAGATATAAAACTTCTTTGAGATTCAGTATGGCTAAGCATTCTACTACCTGTTAGAATTAAAAACTAAAACTAAACAAAACAAAACAAAAAACTAACGAATGAACTAAAAAAAGTCTGAAAATATTCCTTGTTTGGTCAGCCCACAAACCTCTCTTTTCACTTCCACCATCTTTCTTTCACATCTTTGATACTTGTTCCTTACGTTGCCTTTTTCCCTTTAAAATTACCATTGATTAGACTTTATAAAATATAAAAATAATTCAGTAGCAAGGAGATGACTGCAGTTCTCACAGTATGACTTATTATAGCTCAGAAGTGTGTTGATCGTCCCTGTAAAGTTATGTTGATTTTTTTTCCCTTTCAAACATTTCTGCTGTTTTCCCACCTCCCAGTGCTAAAACTGAAGCAAAGGTTCTTGATACTCTGCCTGAATTACCTCTTAGGTCGTCTCTGCCCTCTCCAGGGCATTCTGTGCTACAAATATCTCCCCTCTAAAATTCCCCTGGTCAAAAATTGACTTTCATCTGCCTGGGATCTAACTCTTCCTGCCTGAGTTCCAAGATTTTTTATAATCTATCTCCATAATTTCTAGGCAGAGGAGTGGTTTGTGTCACTGAATAACAATTTATTAAACTCTTTCTTATAATTGTTTCTTCTACTTCCCACCAAAAATCTAGTAATTACAAGTTTTGATATATCCCCATTAAAAATACTTTACAGGGATAAGATGGAAGAACTATTTCTTCAAGATATATCTTAATTTAATATAATTTAGAAAACCAATTCTCTACCAGCTTCTCTAAGTTCTTAGGGGTAAAAAAAAAAAAAGCAGATTTCAAGAGGATTGTAGACAGATCTCTTGTTTGCTGAGGAGAGAGCCCTGACTTTGAACTTTTCATGTCCTTTTTCAATCTTGTATTTTTGACCCAATTGCACTAGAAGGATCAAAAGTTCCCCTACAAGGGAAATAAGAGAAAATAGCAATTGATAAATAATAGACATTTCCTTCTGATTATGTAGATAAGATCCATTTTTCCTTCTTGATCAAAATATTTTTCACCCTAAACACGCCCGAACCCATCTGATCTCAGACGCTAAGCAAGGTCAGGCCTGGTTAGTACTTGGATGGGAGACCACTTAGAAAGACTAGGTACTGTAGGTATAAAAAACAAACAAACAAACAAACAAACAAAACCAAAACACACACACACACATTTTATTTTCTCACACTAACACTTAATTTTCTTGGCCGAGTCGCCTTTTTCTTTTTCCCCACTGTACTTTAAATGTCCTAAGTACTTTTAATGAGTATAAACTATACAGTGTTCATTAATTGACTTAAATAGATAATTTTTCCTACATTCATCTTCTTTTCACCACATGGCAAAAAAAAAAAAAAACCCTGCAACTTTTGAATTTACAAAATTCATATTATTATAATTGTAGTGTTTGAGAATCACATAATAAGAAAACAAAGAATTGTTAGACATCATTACTACTTTTTAAAAAATAATTCAATTTTCACTTTATCTTTTTTTTTATCGACACAATCAAAAGATTCATTAAGTTTAGTGGTGGAAAACAGTAAAAAAAATTTTGACACCACATAGGCAAGCATCTACTTACACTGTTTTATGTATATCTTTTTATTCTTTTTTTAAGGACTTAATGAGTCTTTAGAACTATTTCATGAAATATTAAAATTTAGCTTATGTCACTATATGAGTCTATATATCTATAAAATGTAGTTTATGTCATTGTATGAATAGTTTGTCATTGTATGTATCTGTATATAAATAAGTATATTTGTTTACATTTATATAAATACAAATACAAGATACATTATATATTACATATATAATTATAGTGTATGGTTATACACGAATAGGGTATAATATGAAGTTGAGAATATTGATTTCCATTGTCATTGTATCAACACTCATAAGAACAATCAACTATTCTTTGAAATGATCACTTTATCAGAACATCCATCAGACCAATGTCAATCTTCAAATCAGTTTGGTGACTATTCCTCTGGGATGGGCCTCCTAAGACACATGAGAAACTCAGTCTTGTTACTTTATAATTGTACTTTAAGAGGATAATTTTTATTACTATAAACCATATTATCCAATTAATTATGCAATTTAATAATACTAACATCTTCTGGGTACATTAAACATTCCAATATTCAATAAGTTTTAATAAGTTTTCAAAATACAATTTTATTCACTGTGCTTTGGGCTGCTTCTAAAATTAATACTTGTCTTTAGAGAATTTACTACTCTTGGGGTGAAGTAGCTGTAGTGTGGTGGGACTATAATATTGAGGACATGGGATCAATTTCAGGTTCAATTACTTGGTAGCAATGTTGTAACCTTACAGAGTTGACTGAAGTTCTCTGAGTTCAAGTTATCTCCTTTGTAAGATGTAGATAAAAATTTACATCTTAAAGATTTTTTAAGACAATGTATTGTTGTTTTAAGTTGTGTTTTGTAAGTTTTCTGATGGGATTTGAATGAAAATGGGCAAGAGATATGTTCTCTGTTCTGAGATAACGCATGAACTAGCCAGAACCCAGCACTTAGTAGGTCTTCAGTAAACTCTAGGTTTCCTTTTCATCTTGTAGTTAGGGGGATTTGCTGAAAACTTCTGAATAGATTTGGAAGTAAAAAGAAAATAAGCAAAATATACTAGCAGAGCTGTTATTAAGTACACTCATGCATTACTTAATGACAGGAATACCTTCTGACGAATGTGTTGTTAGGCGATTCATCATTGTGTGAATATCATAGAGTATACTTAAACAAACCTAGATAGCCTACTACAACATACCTAAGCTGTATGGTATGGCTTATTGTTCCTAGGCTACCAGTTTGTACAGCATGTTACTATACTGAATACTGTAGGCAATTGTAACACAATGGTAAGTATTTGTATATCTAAACAGATCTAAACAACATGAGATTAAATCAAATACAAAAGAAAATGATATGCTCAAGAGATGGGGTAAACATGTGATATAAGAGAATGCTGCTAGTGTAACATAGCATACTGTTTTATACCTAACTTTTTTTTTTTTTACAAATAGAGTACACTCTAAAATAACAATAAAAAGTATAGTGTAGTAAATACACAAACTGGTAACAGTCATTTATTATCATTGTCAAGTATTATGTACTATACATAATTTGTATGTGCTATACTTTTATACACTGGCAGCACAGTAGGTTTGTTTATATCAGCATCATCATAAAAATGTAGTAACGTATGTGCTACAAATGATGTTAACAGAAAGCTACACTGTCACTAACAGATAAGACTTTTTCATCTCTCTTGTAATCTTATGGGATCACCATTGTTGGTAGTTGACAGAAATGTTCTTATGTGACTCAGAACTAGACTCATTTGTAAAGTAGAATTTGCAGTAAACTCATTTCTTCACTTCTACCTTGGGCAGAATTTCAAAAGAATTCTGACAGAAGCTGAGGAGGGACTAACAGAAGGCCCTAGAAGGCCTGTATACAGCCAAATTGGTGATTCCATGTAAATAGTTGTCTTTTCCCTTCAGCAAGCTGCTCTCGTGAGGGAAGTATGATTATATTTCTTTCTTAATGTCAATTTTAATTAATGTGCAGACTTTCACATGATTAAGCAAATTCTATACCCCCACATTTTGCTTTCTTTATAACTATCTTTTCTTGAACTATGCTTTTTCTTAAGTATCTTACAAGCAAGAGCTGTTTAAAATAAGTAGGCAATTTATCCACCTCCCTTGGCTATCTCTTCAGCTGAGGCTTAGATGGAAGAACCAGCAGAGATGTGTCAGAGTAAACAGCAATTTGAAAAATTTGCATTCGATTTTTTAAAATCCCACCCTTCTCATAGGAAGTCCAGATAGAATAATGAGCTTTTGTCAGGTTCTCATTCTCACTCTTTTTTTCCCCTCTGAGTGCTAATTACAAAATTAAAAATTTTTTTAGTAGCAATCTATTAATAAATTATACCCTGAATTTTTTGAGCAATATTTTCTTATCTATATATAAATTTTATTTTTGCAGTTTTTGCCTTTTTCTCCAATTTTGAAAAAAAATATTAAAAAGAGAACTTAATTATAATAATCCTCATGATGATTATTATTGTCATTATGATTGCAAAATATGAAACAAGAATACGCTAGGAACAACTAAGAGCTCTGGAATCAAATAAACTTAGTTTTGGGTCCAGGTTCTGTGAGGTAAGCATTAGTATCATTTCAATGATGGGATAGAAACCAGAGCATGAAAAGGTGAAGCAATTTTACCTACATCAAATGAGTAGCAAATGAGTAGCAAAAAGTGGTCTCAAATGTCTGCTGAGTTTAAGAGTATCCTTTCTCTTACAGAGGAAGAACCTTAGAACTTCATAGAAGACTGGATATCAAATTCAAATTGTGTCCTTACTACGCAGGGCCACCAGTATCATGTGATTCAGGGCTGTCATCTAGCCCAGGGCCTGGCTGAACTGACAGCATCGTCAGGCAGGAGTAGCCCTCTGGAGTCATTGCAACCTCTAGGAAAATTACAGACTTTTAGATAATGCCTATATTGAAGGACAGCTTTAAAAGTTGGCTTTGTGTATATTTAGAAAGGACCTAGAAACTCTTGTAAAAATTTTTCAGTACTTCTGTATTAGCTTGACCTTTATAAAAACTAGAGCTATTTATATAAATATGAAAAATAAAGAAATGTATATGTAGCAAAAGAAAGCTCTAGACTTTGAAACTTTTAACTCCACTTGTTTATTACCTGACCAAGTAGTTCTACATAAGGTAGGAGTTACTTTAATAAAAAATATGACACATTGCTAACTCTTATTTTTTTCCATACAAAATTTAATGAGAAAACATATACATGCTTATTGTAATTTTTAAAAATGGGACAAGAGAATATAAAGTAACTGAAAAAAATTCCCTTTCATTATTCTTTCTTTTAGGAATCCCTCTGTTAGCAAGTTGTGCTATATCGTTCTTAACTTTTCTTCTATCCATTTTTACACATGAGTTTTACAAATAGAATGAATGAAATTATTGTATGTAGTCTATTCTGGTTTGTAATTGCTTTTCAAAATTTTACATCTTGAAATATTCCCTAAGAGTATGTATAAAAAAACTTTATTTTTTTTACACAGCCACATTTCAAAATTTATGTAGATATATTAAAATTTATTTACTCATTCCCTTTATTAATGAATATTTAGGTTGCTTTAATTTTTTCTCTATTTTATTATTAATATATATGTATTTGTTCATATGTATAAGTATTTTTGTAGGTTATATTGTTAGAAGTAAGATTATTTCATCAAAGCTTATGTCATCATAATCTTTAACATATGGATAGTGTTGCCAAATTGACCTACAAAAACATTGGTTGTTTGTAGTAAGATGAACAGTGATTAAAATGTCCATCTTTTCATTCTCTTGTCAAAACTGCACAATATCAATTGTTCGGTTTTCTCCAATCTGATGGGAATCATCAGTAACAGCATCTTTTCATTCTTTGACCACTTTTTCTTTTTCTTTTGCCCATTCTAATTCTCTTAACTTATTATATTGGATTGTTTGTCTTTTTATTATCAATCAACTTTGTCTTTAGATATTACAGCAATTAATGCTTTTCTGTTATATGTTGAAAATATTTTCTTCCAGTCTGTCCTTTCTTTTAACTTAGGTTATATGGTCTTCCAATGTGTAGAAAAGTTTGGTTTCTGTCAATTGTTTCTCTTATACCTTCTGAGTTTTCTATATTGTTTAGGAATAACTTGGCTGCCTTAAAAGGATTTATATATTTTCCTATCTTTTCTTCATGTTATGATTTTTTAAATGTTATGATTATTCATTCAACTGGAATTTATTTTGAAGTATAATATGATGTAGAGATCTCACCTGATTTTTTCCACTTATGTTTTTTTCCTTATGATTTTAAATGCTGCCATTAATATACACTAATGCTATCATAAAAACATGGGTTTATTGCTGAATTCTCTCTTTGTTCTACTTAATTTTCTTTCTATTTCTACATCAATATATTTCTGTTTAATTACTATAACTTTGTATATATTTTGATACCTGGTAGGAAAAGTTATCCTTTCTTGTTCTTCTGTACAAAAAAATTCAATTTTCTAGTCATTTACTTTTCCAGAGGAAATTTAAGGTAAACCTTTTAACTCCAGAAACATTTTATCTCTGAATATTTGATGAGATGACATTAAATTAATAAATCAATTTGCATAAAATTAACATCTTTACAATATTGAGTTGACCCTTTCATAACATCAAATGTCTGTTTTCATCTCCTTTCCATCCTTGGGTATAGGCTTAGAGTTATCTTCATTATCATTATGTAATGCAAATTATTCCTAGATAATCTTGTTTTATTTATTTCTTGTTTTTTCATTTTTTAAAAATTGAAATATAATTGACATATAACTTTATATTAGCTTCAGGTGTATAACATTATGATTCAATATTTATATATACTATGAAATAACTATCACAATATGTCTAGTTACCATTGGTCATCATGCAATTATAAAAAATTATTTTTTCTTGATAAGACCTTTTGAGATTTACTCTTAGCAAATTTTATATCTGTGATATAGTATTACTAACTACAGTCACTACGCTGTACTTTATATGTCATTTTTAAATGGGTTCTGTACATATGTGCCACAAGCAGGAGTAGGTCCCAGAAACAGCAGGTGATTTGCCTAAGTTCAACTAGTTACTAACCAAATAAAGATTAGAATCCAAGTCTTGTAACTGGTGCTACTTCCACAATAAGGCAGCTTTTTCCAAGGTCCCATTCTTGTTGCTATTATTTTTCTTTTAAATATAGCTGCATGTTGAATAAAGAATCTGAGAGAAGAAAATATTGCATAGTACTATTAGTATCCTAATCAAAGAAAATTAAAACAATAGACTCTTATAAGTTTAAAATTTCTCAAATCCGATTCAAGTTCAAAATGAATAGTGTTATAAAACAAAGATTTAGTTTACCTGGAGCTAGCAGAGCCAAACACTAAATGTTGAGAATTGCACTGGATAAATATTGGCTATTTTATTATCAATGGTAGTACCAGGAGAATGAGAAGCTAATACTTGAAAGCCTGAACTATTTGAGGGTGTGTAGGTTACAGATTATATAGGGCAAAATCACAAGATATCATGGATTAGAGCGTTCAGGGTCATGCTGGCAGATGACTGGTAGAAGGTGCGGTAAGGGTGATAAATCATTTTTTCAGGTCTTGATGACAGTTCTGAGATTTGTTCCAGTGTCCTTTTGTCTAATTTCATTGGAAAAAAGCCAGAGGGTAGTTCCACTTTAGGGCTCAGAAGTGAAAACTAACAAGTCTAGATGTTATCTTTAGCCTGGGAGATCTGGACCTTCTGACAATTAGTCAGGTACTGGTTATTGTCTTCTTCTGCCCTCAGGTTGCTGATTATCTGAGGGAAATATACATATACAAATTCTAGCACTAGGATTTAAAACTAAATTTAAAACCCTAAGTTTTAGTAATATTTCTGTTGATAAAATATGGAGATTTATTTTTAACTCTAATTCTTTAAAGGCTTCACATAAGTAAAACCTCAGCAAAATTTCTTAAATAGTAATCTCAAATGTCACCTACAAAATAAAGATATAAAATGTCATCTCATTCAAAAAAATTAAAAACTTTATAATTACAATTAAACTTAACGTTTGTCTTTTATTTAGTACAGTTGCAAAGCAGAGTTGTTTAATCACTGTCAACAGTTGACATAATGATGGTAGTTATAGCAATTATCAATACACCATGACTATCATCAGGGACTTTGACACCAGGTTAATCTGTAAATTTCAATAAGTAAATATAATATTAGAGTTATCTTATCAAAACATAAACTAAGAACAGTAAATGGATAGACTCTGGTTTAGTGATGCTTTTTCTAAAAACAATTTCTACAGGCGGTTAGGCAGGAGAAAGGCTGATGATGCATTGTGTCCCTTTATTATGCAAAGATCCCCAGGCAATAAGGAGTAGATATGTATGCTAATTTTCTATCACAAAGAGAACTGAAAGATTTAACTACCTCTTATTTTTAAGCATAGTGCCTCAAGTAAAATGCCTGTCATGCTTATTAGATCAGATCAAATGTAATAATAAAAAAACTGAAATGTATAGTGTAGTCTGCATATTTAAATGTTGATCCAGTCAAAAATAGATTTAGGTGTTAAAATGTAGATTGTTCTAAGTATGAAAAGTTAGTAAA
Organism: Macroglossus sobrinus; assembly: GCA_004027375.1. Lineage (NCBI taxonomy): Eukaryota > Metazoa > Chordata > Mammalia > Chiroptera > Pteropodidae > Macroglossus > Macroglossus sobrinus. The sequence continues at coordinate 58,242 of PVKZ01003066.1, forward strand.
GGCATTGACTGAAGGAGCAAAGATGAAGAGAGCTGGTTTGCATAGAATAGAGGCCAGTGGAAATAGTAAAAATCAAGAAATAGGATAAAAGAAGTGGTGTTTTGTTGTGACTCAGGAGGTATCTGAATTTCCAGTCCCTCTGGAGATAGCAAATGCCTGAGAAGGTCTAGGTGCCTTATAAAAGCAGTTTTGTGAGGAAAAGGATTCTGACATCCTTATTTTCAGGTATGGCTCCTTCCTTAATGAGTCAGTTATGAACCCTCCTTGATGCCTGCTGGGGTGCAAAAGCCAAGTAGAGTCTTCCACAAGTGAATGATGAGACTTGGATAAGCTTTGTATTTTAGTAAAATGTTTATGTCACTATTCACAGGGGTCTCAGAATTTTTTGACTTTTATTTTTGGTATCTGTGGCTCTTGTGAAATGGATCCTGGGAAAACAAAGTGCAGAGGGTGGGTGATCAAGTACTTGTTCTTTGTTTTGCTGTCTTCTATCCAGTTCCTCTGGACAAAAGATTTGTTATTATTATTTTTAATAAAATACTTTCATTTTAAAAATGAAATGTTTAAAATCATTACACATAAGCTTTGATATCCCTACTATTTGTTCTTCATTCTTATTGCTACTCACACAAAACCCCCAAGCTCAACTAGGCTAGCCTCCCCAACTTCACTCTTTCATGAGGGAGCCATACGGGGAATGAGAGCAATTGGATCTGGTGCTCTGACAGGACTCAGGAGTAGCTATTTCAGGACACTAGTGTCCCAGCTTTTCACTGAGGAATTGATACTTCTTTGGCTAACCCATATCTTCTCTACTATAGAACAGTTGGAAGGGAACTTTGCATCAGGGGCTTTGCATGGAGTAACTTGCCTGCTTGGCAATTTTGTTTCTTCCTTAGCTAAGAAGAAGCAAGGGGCTCATCAGACTAAATTTGAACCTTCCGCTTCACTTGAAAAATTATGGTGGTTGGTATAAGAATCAGCAAAGTCTTTGAAGTTCTCTGGCATGCAAGGCAAATTATAATTTGATTCTTAACTGAAATGTGAATTTCCTTTTGACTTATTTGGTATCCTGGGCACAGAGTTCCCAGACTTCCATAGCATCATGGGTATTTCTGCAATACAATTATACATTATATTTCAATGTTATCTCACTAGGTATGGTTTATCCTTTATTTGAATAAGTAGGCAATGGAAATCCAAAATCTAGTCTTGAGTCAAATGAATTCAAATTATACAAAGATTGATGATTTTTGAGAAAGAAGCATTTCATTACCCTCATTTTATATCCAGTAGAGCACCAACAATGGAGATTCTTGTAATCAGATATAATAGAAGTTTTGTAAAAATCTGAATCTTCTTTAATATCACTTAATAGAAATGGAAATTCAATTAATTAGTCAACATATATTTATTGAGTGACTCTGAGTTTAAAGATTTTAAAGTATGTTGTTAAACTCTGTAATGACATCAATAGTGCTTCCAGGAACCTGGAAGGGGGCATGTACAGAACATAAAGAAATGAGGACTTCTTGGACTTTACAAAATAGATTCCATGGGAGCCATGACAATATTGTCAACTTGCACATAATGGGAGCATCCTTAGGGTGTAACTGGACCTCCCCAAATCACAGAAATGTCAGCCCTCACCTGCAGGAGCCAATAAGTATGAAGATCCCACTTTATAACATCAAAGTAAGCTGAACACCTCACATAGACAAAGCTCAGGCCTAACCTAATAGCATCACAGACGAGGGCGCTAGAGCCGAAGACTCTGACCTTCTGACCCTTTGTAGCCACTAACTTGGGACCTATAGGCTGCTCGCTACACTGCCAGTCAACAGAGGTGGCCCTGGAGATGCTAAGGGCTTAACCCCTCTGTGTAGTGTGTTAACTTGTGTGGGTACCTGATTGATTTATCTGAGAAGGTTCCACTCAATAACCTCATTATTGTGGAAAGACACAAATGTGTTCCAAGGGTACTCTGGTAGCTGCTTTTCTTGCTGGCAACAGGGTGGCATTCTTTTTGTGCCAGATTCAGGTTGTGTTTACAGTGAATCACTCCATAGTGAAAGTCAGCTAATTATCTCCCCTAACTACCTCTACCACTGCCCTTGATCATCAGCCTCACATACTGAAACATTGACTTCCTGTTACATCATGGAAAATAGAACAGTGAGATAGATGTTCATGAACTTTTAAGTTGAAAAATTCATTACAATTTTGAAATTCATGGAATGCCACATAATAGTGTGTGATCAACAACCAAGTAAGTGCTTAGTGTTCTTTACTTCTATGAGATTAAGAAAACCTGTAATTTAAATAAGAGCATGTGTGTGCTAAAAACTGCTGTTATGCCCTTAGTAGGCCCCAGGTGAGTTGGTCTGGGGTAACTTACCTTGTGCGAGTTTTCTTCCAGGGCACAATCCACTATACCAAGAGTAAGCAACACTTTTACGGAAAGGGCTAAGTATTTTAGATTTTGTAGATATATTAGTTTTCTAGGCTGCTGAATTAAAACATCACAAAACAAAAGAAAGTTATTTCTGTTGGTGGTTTAAAACAATAGAAATTCACTCTCTTATAGTTTTGGAGTCTGTGAGAGAAACACTGTTCTATCCCTCTTTTCAAGCTTCTGGTGGTTGCTGACACTTCTTGGTGTTCCTGGGCTGGGAGATGTCTCACTTCAACCTCAATTTCTATCTCCAAATGGATTCCTTCCCTCTGTGTATCTGTGTCCTCTCCTCTTACAAGGACCCCAGCCATTGAATTTAGGGCTTACATTAATCCAGTATGATCTCATTTTAACTTAATTTCATCTACAAAGATTCTGTTTCTGAATACGGTCACATTCTGAGGTTGTGTGTGGACATGAATTTTGGGGAAATTCTGCTAAACCCACTAAAAAGGGCCATATGGTCACTTTTGCAATTAAGTTCTGTCGTAGCACAAAAGCAGCCATAGATGATACATAAATGAATGAGTGGGATGTGTTCCAATAAAATTTTATTTATGGACACCAAAATTTGAATTATATATAATTTCCACATGTTATGAAACATTGCTCTCTTGATTTTTATCCAACAGTTTAAAAGATTGCTCTTAGTTTGTAGGCCATACAAAAACAGGCAGAGGGTAGGGGACAGCCAGATTTGACCACAGGCCATAGTCTGCCAACATCTGATATATAGTGTTCTAGTGTTCATGGGCAGAGAGAGATAACTCTTAGGGAAGTTTTTCTTCCTTCTGCTCATAAACGAGAGAGTTAAATTCTGAGAAAACCTGTTTGTGATTTGCATCAAGCAGAGAAGAGCCAAACTGATCAGTAATGATGCCTGTTTGGCAGCATCCTTCCCAGTGTGCTTGCCAATTTTTTGGTGAGGATTTTGCTGTCAAGATTAAGAGGTGTTGCAGGCTTAAATGAAGAACATGACCTGGAGTCCTTATGTTGAAGGATTAGAACATTTCCCTTATGGGCTCATAGTATTCCCTGTGCCAAGTGTTTGAGTATACTTTTGAGGTGATTTTAAATTAAAGGCATTTTGTGACTCAATACTACATGGCATTATGGTCAGATGTTGTCAATCCGTAGATACTCATGCAAGGCCAGATATTAGATAATACTCTGTACATCTCAACAGATTTTATCTTCTGATGCTGAGAGTTGCTAAGTCATCCAAAGGCAAAACAGAATCTAAACTTTCAGGCTTATGCATCCTGTTTCTAATAAGATTTATGTAATATACATTTTTGAAATTATTGTTAAACATTGTGATTACATATTTGCTTTTTCTAATTACAAAATCAATGCATGATCTTTGTAGAAAATTAAAACAATGCTAAAATGATTAAAATAATTCCATAATCGCAATTCCAAGATAATTTCTGGAATGTTGGTATTTATTTTTCCAAAAATTTCTATTCCATGTAATTGTGAAAGCAAGTGAAAAAGTACACTGTGCATATATTTCAAATGTTTTAAAGATTTTTTGGGACAAAGTTCATGATCATAAAGAGCAAGGTATAAATAATCATGCATTAAACTCAAAGTATGCTGATAACAGGATATGAAAAAGTCATATTTCTCAATCTTAAGGTATAAATCTTTGTTTTGTTTTTGTTTCCAATAAGCAGAGAATGATTCAATTTAACTAATAACTTACATATGTATACAGTAAAATCCTGTTATTCAGAAACTTACTATGTCTTGGGTTTAGCAATAGATATTTTCTACTACAGAAAGACTCTAAATAAATATCCACCTTCTTTAGTGGCATCAACATTTTAATGTGATTTTACCATCCATAACACATATTGGTAGGGGCTTTACCTGGTTTGGAATTGAGAAAATCTTGTGAGCTTCAGTGTGATTTAGGGAAGAGTTGATTGCTAGGATCTTAAGTGGATTTTAGTAATGTTTAGTGTGGTTTATGCACTTAGCAGCCCAGAACAGAATAGCTGAATTATTACCACAGTTAGATAACACAGAAATCTTACACAGAAGTGGATAGATAATCCTCCACTTGTACACAAAAGTGGATAATCTTAACACTTATGATATGCCTACAAAATGCCAACATACTCTATTACTAGTGTCTTAGGGGTAATATGGGCTTTGGAATTAGACAGATTTGGGCATGAATTCTAATGTTATTCACATTATTTATGGGGTATTAAGTTACTCAACCTAAATTTTGGTTTCCTTATCTACAAAATGGAAATAAATTGTTTCCACTTTGTAGGAATGCTGTAAAGATTAGTGTTAATTGCATGTAAAACACTGAGCTAGTGTTTCATATTTAGAGAGAGCTCAAAAACTGTTATTTCTTTCTTATTGCTACTATTTGAAAGATCTTTAAATGAACCAGTCCAACTCTCTTGTTTAATAGAAGAAATTGGATTCAGAAGGCTTATTGCTCTTGTTAGTTAGGTAGTTGGTAGCAAATCAAGAAGAATAATTTTTACACTCTGATCCTTAGTCCAGGCTTTTTTCCATCATTTATCTATCTATCTATCTATCTATCTATCTATCTATCTATCTATCTATCTATCTATCATCTCTCTCTCTCTCTCTCTCTCTCTCTCTCTATCTACCTATCTATCTACCTATCTATCTATTTATTTATTCACTTATTCTTTGTTCACCATTTATCATGCATGTACCCATTAAGTTCCAGGTATTATGCTGAACCTTGAGAATATAAAAAAGTATAAAATATAGATTATCATGAGAAGCTTACAGTCTAGTGAAAATAAATGCATAAGTATATAAATTATCATTCAGTTTCTTGAATGCAATAATGAAATTGTTTTATACAAATTTATAAAAAAAATGGTTGAGGTAACTTATCCTTGGGGAATCGTGAAGGCTTTCATAGAGGCATCTTATTTGAGTCTTGAAGTATGTATTGAAGATTTTTAAGGTAATTAAGTGTGTAGCTGTGTGCATGAGTGTGCAAAACTTAAGGAGGTGTTAAAGAGCATGGCATATTCATGGCAGCTTGAATAGTTTAGTGTGGTTTGGGTGGTGGGAAGAGGTAAGACTGGAGAATGCCACACAAAAGTGTCGGTAATCTAGTATTTATTTTTCTACTGAAATGATGCCATGCATTGTGTGATATAGCCAGATTACTAATGAGTGGTAAATGTACATAAGGAGATAAATGACTTTTTGTAAACTGATTTGGGAAATTGCCTGTCATTTGTAGCACTCTTTTGGTATAAAATATAGCCCAACCTCAAAATAACAGGGCCAAAATAAACATTGGGAACCCAAATTACATAAATTACATTATACATTCTGTATAATGGTTGAATTACATTATACATTCTGTATAATGGTTGAATTATACATAGTAGGCACTCAACAAATACTGGTTAAATATTTTTACACAGTGGTCCAGTTAGTCTAGAGTTATTTTTGAAATGAAACCTTAGGACAACATAATGATCTATCCAATTCCATAGAGTACAATAAGACTTTATTGACCTATATTACAATTGTATATCTCTGGTTATTAATTCACCATTACAATCTGATTAATGTTATTTGGCTCATTTTCTTGGGACGTAATTCAGATAAGTTTGATTTTGAAGGTTGCTAATTAAACAAGGAAAATAGTCTGTAGTATCATAACAATGTATCCTTGTTTAATTACATCATATTTCCATGGCTAGTTGAAATTATGTCTGTAGTACATAGTATTTTACTACTTTATGTATGTCTTATATGAATAAATATTACCTGTTGAGGTGACTTATAAAAATTTTTTTATACATGTGATTAAAAAAATCCTACCCCATGTCTCTTTTTAGTGAAATTTAAATGATCTCATCTTTGGAAAACAATATCTGTTTTCAGTCTATTACTCTAGGCCTGATATGCTAACATAACCATATTTACACATTTCTTCATATTTTGTTGATTCAGCGATTTGTCATTTTTCTTCTTCACTTTTCAAAATAGAGTTATCACAGAGGCATGTTATTGCATTAAATTTACTTGGAAGAGGTTATAATTTTGTAATATATTTCTGAATATGATCTAATTTATAGGAACTAGGTTTTGTTTTGTTGAAAAAGATTTTTTATTTACATTCCCTAATGGATGTCAGTCAGGACTATTTATAATACAGAAATAAGAAAACCTACATAGGCTAAAGGGGGCTGCTCAGAACTTTGCTATGCTAGAGATAGAAAAAGGCGAGTAGTGGGCAAGGAGAGTAAAGTATCAGTTTGAGGGGTTAGATGAAGAGAAATGGCTGGTAAGAGACCTTTCATAAAATTTCTGCAATTGGCTTTTAAAAACTTAACCAAACTACTGTTTGCTTTCTGGGCCATCTTTAGGAACTCTTGGTCTTACAGAATTTGCTTTATTCCTTGGTTCCATTAGTTAAGTAACTTTTTCTGATAAAGTGATAACTGCACACAAATAGAGTGTTTTGAAGTCTTAGAGGTCTTCTGAGCTTAGGAGTAGCTATTCTCTAAACAAGTCACTGAAGAGATGCTTCTGGAAATTTCTGTAGCTATAGCAACCACTTTAGGCCACTTTAGGTATCAGTTAGCTTTTGCTATATAACAAGCCACTCCAAAAGTTACTGTTAAGAAAATAACATTTATTTTTTCTCATGTTTCTGTGGGCTGGCTTGGTGGGGGTTGGTAGGTTGAGGATGGCCTCACTAACTTCCATGTCTGGGGCCTCATTTGGGTGGGTGGGAGGATTGAGGTGACTGAAGCTTTTCTTTATATGGCATCATACAGCAGTCAAGTCTGGGCTTATTCACAAGGTCCTACAAACAAAAGAGGAACAAGCCCCAATGTTCAAGCCTTTTTCAAGTCTCTGCTTGTGTCATATTTTCTAACATCCTATTGGCCAAACTAAATCATATAATAAAGCCCAGATTCAAGTGTGAAAATATAGACTGTACCTCTTGATGGAGAGGCCTTGCTTACAGGGCTTAGAGAAATTTGTGGTTATTTTTAAATTGATCCCAGCCAGTCACTGTAGAAATTTTTCTGTGTGTTCAATAAGAGGTTATAGCAGTGAGCACAGCTGTCTATGGTTTCAAAAATACCACACTTATATAAAATACTTATTGCAAGCTAAGTCTATAAAACTTTTTTAAAAAACCTATCAATTTAGAAGGTTGAATTTAAGAAGGAAAATAAGAAAGTCCACTAGCATTACTTCACATTTTATAAAGCATGTTCACATGTATTGCTTTTTAAAATATCTTCTAAGCTTCTTTGCAAGATAAGAATTAGATCATTATCTTCATTTCATAGATGTGTAAACTGATGCACATGTATGTTAAGAATCTTATTCACTATCACTTGTCTAGTAAGAGAAGTAGGTTTTGAACCTAGTTCTTTTCATGGTGAAGCTAGTATCCATGCCTGTATGCTGTAACTAGGAGCTCTGGGTGGGGGTGGGAGGGTGGCCTGGGAGGCGGGGAGATCTCGTTAGTCATTTAATGCAGCAAGGGACTAATAAAGATAATAGAGATCCCTGTAATTTATTTTAGCCACACCACTTACATATCATACTCTCATTCAATGAAAAGTCTGAACATACATATTTTTAAAAGAAAAATGTCTACATAAATGATTAATCTCATTAAGAACTTGATGAATTCTCTCTTTTTTTTTTTCTGTCTGTCTTTCCTTTCTGGAGTTTGTTAATACCTATATTCATTACACTTGCATGTTTACTGAATTTCACAAGAATTGCTGAATTTTACGAATTTTTCTGTACCCTAAATATTAGCAATTTCCGTATCCAATTTACTGCAAGAAACTGGTTTATCTTGTATACCCACATATATAGACACACACATATATACTGAAATTATATATATGTATGTATGTGTATGTATCCATACATATATATATATGTGTGTGTGTGTATATATATATATATATATATATATATATATATATAAAATCTTCATTTTTTTTTTTTATTTTACACTGTATAGAACTCGTAGACTTTCCATGGGCCCAATATAAAGCACTGGAGGGAAATAGATTCCTAAAGATATCTTTACTGAGAGATTAACATTTCTTAAGGCAGTCTTTTCATCCAATAATTGGAGAATACTTGTCCTTTCTCATCCACATTTCATTGAGATCATATTACACGTGAGCTAGTGACCCTGGGCATGGGAGTGGTGTGTAGCAGGTATCTAATGCATTTCTTGATAAGTAGTTCACCTTGGAAAAAAAATCCAGAGAAGCTCTGACTGGTGAATTGTCCTGAATCATTGGGGACATTAGTTAACTTTAACTTACCTTACATATTTGGTGGGAGGTTCAAATGAGGAGATCAAAGAAAAAATAATTGGTAAACCTCGAAGCAATAGAACATGAGCTACTAATATAAACGTGCTTTAATAAAGTATCAATAAGAGGACCCAGCATAATGATTTTAAATTCTTAATTACCAGGTTTATAAAAATTCGAGTATTTTTGAAATCACTCTTTGTACCTCTCCTATATACTTAGGCTCAATATAGGAGAAATATCTGAGTCTGGGAGTAATCACAACTGCTCTTGACTGCACAAAGACAGGAAATTAGTCTAGTGGTGAAATTTTTATGGTTAACCTCTTATTCCCACCACCAGGCCTCACCCCAAAAGAGAATGGAGAGGGCCTACAGAATCTCTTCAGGGGTCTATTCAAGAGGCAATTAACATTCCTACCTGACCATTCTGTTGTTGCTCCCTTCATACTGTGCCGTACAAAGACCCCTCCTCACCGCTGGTCTGGATTCTTTTAGTGAGTCCTAATTATGTTCATGGCTTCGGCTTTCAGACTGAGGTAACCTTCATGGCCAATTTATGGGCTATTTTCAAAGAAATTTCCTAGTGTTTTACAAAGATTTTATTTACTTTCATAAGACCTCATCAAGGTATTCATTATAAAGAACCATATTGGTTTGCTTTTCTACTCTTTCTTTTATGCTGCCACCTTTACAGGAAATTACATTGCAGGCAGAGGCTTCATGCAGAGAAAAGATGTCTTATTCAGTGGAAGCAATTTCTGTCTCATGTGTTACTTCGACTGTCATAATATTCTCAGGCATGAACTTCACTCTCTTGATTAATATTTATAACCTCCTCTTTAGGCACCTGTAATGTCAGTGCTTATGGGGGTGGGAAGCTTAGTACATGGCAGGATGATACAGTTTGTTACAGTTTGTTAATACATAAAGAGACTGGGGTCGTCAAAAGGTCCCACTGGCAAAAGAAGCCCTGAAACTAATTTTGGCTACTCCAACCAGTCCTAATTGGAGATGGCAAGACCTGTTGGATCCATGGGGCAGGAAACCCCAGCTCCTTGCTGCTGGTTTGCTCTATGATTTTGGGCAATTCTCTGACGTTTGATGCCTTTATTTTCCTGACTGTAACATGGACTGATTGACTGCTGCATGGACTTATTACAAATAGGATAAATGGCAGCCTGCAGAGCTGCCTTCAAGATATTCTCCTGCTCTCAGAAAGGTGAAGACCAGAGTATTTTTCTCTCCCTGGAAGGCAAAACAGCATAGAGCTACAGGCACTAGAAAGGCAGGTCTGTACCCATCTCTCTTTTGGCTCTCAGATTCTGCCCACTTCTGTAACGACACAACAATATCACACACCTCTAGTAGATCATGATATAAGATCTGGGCAGACTTGAAGATTAAAGGGAAAAAAAGTCCAGTATGTCTTTTTGGATTGAAAACTGCTCATAGGTCATTTTCATAAATTCTTCTTATCTTTTAGTGAATAATTTTTGATAAATCACCTATAGTTTGGGTCCATTTTCATCATTTTCATGATTAACTAGTTTCTTCATCTACTCATTATTTATGCAATCAACACATATTCTTGGAGAATCTAGTATGTTTAAAACACCATAGAATGCTATCCAAATTTTAGAGTTCAGGTCAAATGCTGCCTTTGCCATGAGTTTTTTTTTTTTTTTTTCTGATACCCTCAGTTGCCAGTAATCTGTTTTTGCTTTGGATTCCTACTTTCTAACTTAAAGTTTTTATCAAATGATGATACATATTAATGCTATTTGCATATGTTTATTTCTTATACTATAATTCTTATCACTAAATACTAAACTGCCTAGCACATCCCCTTGTATTTTACAGATACTCAATAAATATATAATAGAAGACACGTAGAAAAATAACAATAGTATAAGACAGTACATGATGTTATATGAATGGATGGGTGGTACCATACAACAAATGCTCAGGGAATTAAGAGAAGATGAACTGATAAGCAAGGAAAGCCACTTGAAATTATTCAGGGTGGTTATGGGTAGAGATGGGGTGAAGGCATTCCAGGTAGAGAAAAAACATTAGCAATTGGCACCTATGAAAAAGAATACATCATTGGGGAGCCAGGGGAGATGATAGACAGTAAATAGCCACTAGAGAATGAGACATTGCAAATACCAAGCTAAGACAATCGAATTCTTCTGAAAGCAAATTTTTGAGCAAGCAAGTGACAAGATCAAAGAGATATTTTTGGAAAATTCTCAGGTAATAATATTCAAGGTTATAAGATAGCCTAGAGGCAGGGGGAACTAGAAGAATTAGTTACTAGTACAAAAGTATGTGAACATCTTAGCACAGATGTAAAGGCAAGAGGCAGTGAGACTAGAGCAGAAAAGAGGAATCCAAAGATTATAAAGGAAGGATCAATAGGACAATGTGATTGCATTTAAAAATAAAGAAAAGGTTGGAATAAAAACTGACTCCAAGGTCTTGTGTTTGGATAACTTTGAAAACGTTGATACCATTTATAAAAATAGAAAAATCAACTTTAGAGGTAAAACGAGGCATTCAACTTTAGATATTTCGCCTTGAGGAACACACTGGAATATATGGGTGCAGGACAGGTAGGGGTTAAACAGCTCATTAAACGTTCAGAACTGGAACTTTGGAGGGAGGTCAGAGGTTAGGAAATAAATACAGATAAATAGAGTCGTCTAGCTACTAGCCTTTGTTATACACTCCTTGATGGCAGGACCAAGTCCTATTTGTTTTTCCTATCTCTTTTTACCTGTGAAGTGCCTGGCATATACTAGATATTTTGTGAATCTTTTTTTTTTTTTTTAAAAATACCTAAAATAATATGCAACTTTAGGCTACCTGTGCCTGTGATTGAGGTATAAAGAGAGCAGTTAAATGTGAAACTCACAGACCAAAAATATTTAGGCAACAAATTCAATCTTCTTTCTCCTGGGAAGTATTTAGTAGTACAAACTACTAAATTTAAATTTATATTTCAGTTTTATCTTTCCATGATGAATTGAAAGGCTTTAGCCTGTTACAGACAGGATGCCTTAGTTAATTGGTATATTGTACTTGCTGACTTCTCAAGTCTCTTAAAATTTTAAGAAATCTGTTTGTCAGGTGGGAAAAAAAAACTTACATAAAGCTACTAATCCTTGAAATATTGAAACTGTACATGACACCAAACATTTCTATTCCCCCCCCCCCCATATTTCTCTGTAGATTAATCATGCACTGAGATGGCTGTGCCTTGAGAAAGGGTGCTTTGCAGTTCAACTTCAGTACCTTCTTAATCTGTTTCTCCTCTCCCAGCCTGGGAGTGCTCAAGTAAATGCATCTTCACAAGTGTGGAGGGAAGTCTGCTCTCCCCAGCCCTGGCGATTTTGCTGGACTGATGCCTGGTTGCTCCTGGAGAATTGTGCGGCCGCCAGCGCAGCTGCGCTCCTAGTTACACAGTGACCAAGAAAAGTCCCCTTCTATGCACTGAGTTTTTAGCCTGTAGACACTGAGGCACCAGGATGTTGTAGGGATTTGGGAGGCACTCTGCCCTCTAAATATGACCTCCCCAAAGTTGTCCCCTCCTCCTCCTGGCTCCAGCTTAGCCCACAGTTTACATTGTAACACAGCAGAGACACTGCACAGTTAAGTCTTTTCTGTCTTCAAGAGAGGCATTCACCCCTGCTGAGGTGCAGAGAAAGAGAGGAGGGTGGGATGATATAAAAAGAACGTCCTCTGGTTTCCCTTCAGTGGCTGGAAGAGGTGTGGCACAGTGGCAGAGTCTGGATTAGGAGACAGTAGGAGACGTGCTCCTTCTTAGTTGTGTGATGCTTTTAGGTTACGCTACTACTCTGGGCCTCTATTTTTTTCCTCTTTGTGAAATGAGGAGCTTTAGCTAGATGTAACTATATAACCTCTAAAGTCTCCTTCCTCTCCTAAATTCTGTTTTTTTTTCCCCCTAATTTCATGAGATGAAAGAGAAGAAACACTCTAAATCAGTTTTATCATAATCCTGCTAGAGTACCATACTATGTCTAGCTCACAGATAAACCCTTATCTATGATTTCAAAAGTACTTGGGGAAGAGTAAAGAAAAAGTAAAGTTTGGAGGATAAAATTGCTGCTGACATTTCTATTAAATTCAGGAAACCACAACCTTAAACTAGGGTTCATGAGTTGGTCAGTTCCTGAGTTTTGAGGAGGTAACTTCTAGGTTGAGCTTCTGGTTTATGCTGACCTTGGACAAGCAAGCGCTCCCAACCTGAAAAACTGTGATACAGTATAAAGGCAAACTGGCTTCTGATTAAACTGTTCCATATAGCTCTGCTTCTGGTTATTAGAGGGTGTGCTATCAGTTCCCACTGTGACTGAGAAGTGGGAGTCCATGTCGATACTTGGCAAGGGTTGGCATCTATATGGTCATAAGTGTTCTTTGTGCTGAAATCTCATTATATCCTCAAGCAGTTTAATTCTGTGGTGGAACCAACTTGAATAATTAAACAAAGCAAAAATTTGACAACACTGTTCTTGTGGTACAACACAGCTGTGATTGCATGAGCTCAGTGGGGAGAAGGAGTTGGGGGCATCTGTCATAGGGAGAGCATGCTTTGTAACAAATAATCATTTAGAAGACATCTTAAGTCCTACAGAATGAAGGCTATAAAGAGTGTGGTTTGTCAAGAGTTAATGTGTCACGGTGTCTCTTTGGGGTCATTAAAGTGTTTGGTCGATCACATCTGCTTGGTCACGGGCATCTTATGAAATGAAACTGTGCCAGGGGTGAGGTGCTGCACATTACTCTCCCTCTATAAACACTTTTACTAACTGTTTTAGAGATGATCAGTAGGTAAACGGCTGGGGGAGAAAAGAACACTCTTGAGAACAACTAAAAATTTGATATCTTTTTTGCGTGTCTATGGTAACCCTAAAGATTGAAAAAGACTACAGACTCTTTGTCTATCAGATACAACAGAAGTTTGTATATTTGAGAGGATTTCCTTCTTGCTATCTTTTCTTATTGGGTAAGGCTTTAACAAAAACTGAAAGATTTTTAAGTAACTCATTTTCTGATGCTCAACTCCAAGATCTCCATTGCGAAAGGATTCTCTTTTATTTTATACTGAATGTGATGGCTCTTTGTGTTCCCTGGTAGCACAAGAGATGCTTTTCAATGGCTGTTTCCTCCCCCATCACATTCTGTCCTGAAGAAGCCATTTGTAGAGCAAGCATGATCTGCCCAGCAAGTGAGAACCAGAGCATGTTAAGCACTGGAATAATTCTACTGGCACTGTATTTCTACAGAGCAGAAATGTTCTTGGGTCTTAGTGTTAAATAACTTTGAACTATGAAGCTTAGTTACATAAATAGAACAGCATGTGATTCTAAAAAGCAGTAATATTAACATGTAATTTACATGCTTTCACTTCAGAAATCTCCAAGAAAATTTGTTACTGTCATGCTTTTGTGGTTAATGTTACTGCAATAACAGTGTTTTCTTAAAAAATCAATTTACCTCAGCATTCAATTTTTCTTAGTTTTTACACGGGTAATGCAGTTTAAGATGGCAATAAACTTCTGAAACTATATTTCATTGTCTATGAAAGATGTGTGAGAATAAATATTAAATATTGATTTTTAAAAACTGTAAAATCTTTTTTTTTTTTTAATCTGGGCCATCTTGGCAATGATTTCTTTCTCTTTTGGTTTCCATTTATTTTTCCCTTCTCAGCTCCTGACTCCTTTCTTGGAGATGAGTTTCCGCTGTGAATCTATACCTCTTTTCGTTGTACATTTTTGATTCTGCAATGTCTTCATCCTGGTTTGATGATCATGGCACCATCCAGATATCTGTCTGTTTCTGCAGTTCCTCCTGTCAGACTTCTGGTTCTCCGCTGCACGATAGCTGCCTGATGGATCAGTCTATACAGTCCAAGTCATATTCTACAGAAAGTTCTTCTCTTTGCTCAGCCCCTACCATTGGCAACCCTCCTAAGAATGCTGCCCTGTGTCCGCACTTGGACAGTTCCAGGGCCCCTGAATTTCTGTGCCCTTGATGGCTCACCCTGCTATTTTAGTTATTGCATGCCTGTATATTTTCACTTTGGTTCCCTGTTTGAAGTTTCTCAGCCTTGATTATGACAAAATATTTTAGAACAAAAATTTTCTTACTTCCTGGTGTGTTTAAAACCCACTTTGCTTCAGCATCTTTCATCTTATTTTTTTTCATTTTCAACTTTATCTTTAATTTATTCATAGGTGATTTTTAGGGTAAAGCTCCCTGATTCTCATGAATTTTCTTCATTGTATGCTACTTGTACTTTTTCTATAAGGCTGTGCCCATCGTTGGCTATATTCTTCCCACAGGCTTACTTCCACTTGCACTTAACATCTTTTCCTCTCTTCTGCAAGGTACTCCCTTCTCTTCTCCTGTTTGAGTTAGTGGTTTAGAGCATGTGTGATGGGGCCAAATTGCCTGTGTTCAGATTGCCTGTGTTCAAAAGCTCTGCCATTGCCTAATGATTCATGTTGTAAAGAACACTTCAAGTCTCTGAGCCTCTCTTTCTTATTCTATAACCTGGTGATAATAATAGACCTTATGTAATAAGACTGTTGTGAGAACTGAATGAATCAATGCACATAAAGTGTTTAGAATGGATCTTAACAGCAAGTACTACTTAAGTGTGAGCTCTTATCATTCATGTGTTTCAGTGTTTCACTGGCCTGTACAGTTCAAGGCCTTATATCTCTTCTCAATTCTTTTTCTTTTCGTTCTTCTGAGGATCTAACACAAGATTCTGCACCTAAACCTTACTTAACAAATAATGGTTGAAATAATATGGACAATGTTGAGAGAGAGCAGAATTCCATGTATCTGGGACTTAACTATTAGTGCTTAAGAACAGAATAAGGCACGGTCATTTGTCATATGTCTTATGCTGTTGCCCTGGCCCTTAAAGAGGGCTTGGTATATAGTAAATGCTCCAAAAATATTTGTTGAATAAATTAATGAGTAAAGTGAATTGTCAGACTTCTCCAAGTTTAACTTAGGATCCTCTTGGGTAACAATAAAACAATGTAACTTATTTTTCAAATAAAAATATCTTTATTATTAGCAAAACTATATATGTATAGCCACAAAATGTTTATGCATATAACATATAAACTATTTGGTAATATATATATATATGTATGTGTGTGTGTGTGTGTGTGTGTGTGTGTGTATACACACACACATACACACATATAATTTATATATATGCTTTTTAAAATAAAAAAAGATAAAATATATATAATTTCATAATAAAAAATTTGGTGTGTGTATGTGTATATATATTTTTTCAGGTCTTTTTCTGCTCATGTATGTGTAGATTTTTTAAAAAAATAAGTAGATTAAAAAAATAAAAAATTGGTTTATATCGTACCTAATATTTTATAGTCTATTATTTTGTTTGTTTAAGACTGTGTAGTATAAACTAGATGTCTACTCTATAATGAACACCAAAAGGGGGTTAAGAAGATCATCAAGTTTTTTTTTCTTATACATCTATTCTTTTAATCCCACTTTGAAACATCACAATTTTAAATGCTATTTCCAAAAGGAGTAGGCTAACATATTACAACATATTCATATTCCAGATAATATGCTTAATAACTTTGCTTTATTCTGCTACTTTGATTTTCTTTTTAGGTTGATTTTATTATATTTTATTTACATAAATTTATAGCTAAAATTTTCCATTAATTTTAGAACAAACACTGAAATTAAGGATTAAATAATAAAGCATAAACATGATGCACACCCAGGTAGATGTTTTTAAGGAGATCAAATATTTTTTTTTTTTTCTATTTAGCAACACTGTAGTTCAACTGTATTGGGGGAACCTTATCCCTAGCTCTCTCTCTTTTACTAGATGTCAAGAGAAAGTAAGGACACTGCTGCTTCTTCCAAATTTTTTTTTTGTTGTTTACAAATTATTCTCCATTTTAAAGGTCAAAGTATAACATCAAAATAGCTGGACAAAAGAACACAATAATTGACCGAAAAATGATAATGATTTAACCAAGAAGCCACCCATTTACATCATAAATGGGATACAAGTAATAAAAAATGTGCTGAATTAAAATAATTGTTTGGGCCCCACTAATTAAATCCTTAGGTGGTGACTCCTTCACTGAGCACAAACCCTGTTGGGCATTGTGTATATTTGGATAACACCATGTCTGAGTTGTGAACCAGAAAGTCTTAGGTTGTCAGTAAGGTATCCTTGCTTTCACAAATATTTACAAACCACCACCTTCTTCTCTACATTGCCAAAGAAATAAAAAAAAACTTTCTAAAGACAAATTTAAGAGAAACCTGAACTTCAGTTTCAGGTTTATGAATTATTATAGGTAAAGAATTATAAAAGGTTTAGTTTTGTTTTAAAATAGTAAGATTGTTAACTCACTTGATTCTCTGATATAGCATACTAAGTAAATGTTTAACAAAAGTTCAAGGTAGAAGGAATAAATTTCAGGTAGAACTTATAAATGATATTTATATAAATATATATAAAAAAATTTATTTTACAAATTTAGCTGAGCTTTGAGTCCTGAAGATAAGGGGATAGAAGGAGACAAAGGAGTAATAATTCTGATATATCTTATTAAAGGTTATTGGGCTCATTTAGTTATATTAGAGATAAATAATAATATTTAATGAAATGACAGAGATAACCAATGCTGTGGAAATGGACAATTTCTATAAGATCCCAACACTCAATTATAACTTTAAATAATAAATAATATTAAATAATATTAAAAAATAAAAAAACATATCTCCTTGTAAGAGTTTTGACAATTTTTGTGTCATGTTTTTTAATTCAATGGTTAATATCATAATCAAGTCAGAGATATTTCATTATCCCAAAGGTTCTATAAGAGGAATTTTTAGCTGAAGTGAATCTGTCATTATCAGTGTTCTAGTATTGTCTCTATCACCACTGGTAAATACATTTTTGTAACATTAAATTTTATTTGCTTAGAGTTTATCTTCTAAATGTGTAATGTCTAAAGAGAATCACAATCTGAAAGGACAATGTAGCTTCAGCTGGTTGGTTTCATTCTTCTCTCCCTTTAAACTTATCTTTGGCTTATGCAACAGCAACAGAATGGAGTGGTTTCTAAAAGATTTACTTTGGAAAGATACTAATTTTCTAAGAGGCTTTTTATATATCAGAAGGCCTTTGGGAATTAAGCCTTATCTATTTCTCCTTTTCATTCTCCCTGTATCCATTTGGTAAAACTTGTAAAGTAAATTGTTTTATTGACCTTGAACATCTTGTTTGTGTCCTTCAAAGAAAAGAGAGGGTACTAATGATGTTTTTTCAAGGTACTATATTACAAAAGAAGAGTGCCCGTTAGTCCATGTACCAGATAATAATACCTCTCACTGAGGCTTCCAACTGGGGAATGAACAGATAACTAGAATATTAAAGCTAGGTGGAAAGACTTTTAATGATAAGACTAAAACCCTTTGATTTACTACAACTAGAAGAGATTTAAGAAATCACATAGTTCTTCTCTGAACCTAAACAAAATATTATAAAACAAATTTTTCTTAATAGAAATATGATGTAGAAGTTCGATGTAAAAATTTGTGAAAAAATAACAAACACTTTGGTTCACTTTATCCAACTTAAAATAGAAAACATTACCCTAATCAATTTATTATTTTATTTTATATGTTTTTCCAACTTGACATAACTGTGAATCATCATCATAATAAAAAGTGCCATAAGCAGTATTTAAGTTCTGATTTAATGAAGATTAAATCAACATTAATGAGTTTTAAAATTTTGCTTCTCTGGTGGTTGAAAATGATATCTTTGATTTTAATAAGCATTCCCATAATAACTGACAAGCTGAACATCTTCGAACATCTGTGTGTGAGTGTGTACGTGTGCGTGTGTGTGTGTGTGTGTTTTGGTCCACTCTTGTTTTCTTTACAATGATGCCTATTTTTTACTGAGTTGTTTATATATATTTTTAAAAATGAAAAATTTTTATTATTTTAGATACTTATCTTTTGTCTAATATGCTTTGCAAATATGTTTTCTCAGTTATATTTTCACATCATTTGCCTTTAATTTTTAAAAAAATTATGGAAGTTTTACCTACAATCAGCAGGGAGTAAATTAAGTGTGCAGAATTATATGTTTATACCCATAAAGTTAGCACCTGGATCAGGATATAAAACCTTTACAGTTAAACCCCCTAGGTCTCTTCTCTAAGTTGATGTTCTTGATGCACCCCTGCCCAGAGTGTTGTACCCTTTATCACTATAGATTAATTTGGCCTATTACGAACTTTTAATGAATGGAATGAAACAGTATTTACTATTTTGTATCTGGCTTTTTTCTCCCAACATTTTATCTGAGAGTTATTGTGTGAAGAAATATTTTTTGTTCTATTTTATTGCTGTGTAGTATTCCACTATGTGAACATTGAACAATTTTCTGTTCTATAGTTAATACTTATGTGGGTTCCTGTGTTAGACTATCAAATGTTCCTGACATAAACATTCTGTATTTGTCCTTTGTTGGACAGCAGTCTTCATTTACCTTGGATTTATAACCAGGGGTGAAATTTCTGGGCATAGGTATATGCATCTTGGCTTTAATAGATGTAGTCAGACAATTTGTCAAAGTAGTTGTATCAGTAGATACTTGTAACAGCAGTGTGTGAGACTTCCAGTTGCTTTATTTCTTATCAACACTTGTCATGGTCATTTCTTAAATTTTAGCCACATTATGTTAGAATTGCTCTACATAAAATTGCCTTTTCATAGTGATTTTACATGGTTACCTTAATAGACTCATCTTATCTTTAATTTTCATTTTCTGATAACTAATGAGTTGAAAAACTTTCATAGGCTTAGTAGACATTCATAAATTTCTTTTATAAAATGTTACTGTCCTTTGCTTTTTTTTTTATTACCGGTCTTTCTAATTTTGACTCGTATTTTTTTTTCTGTTATGAATTCAAGTCCATTATAGACATATGTAATAAAACTATCTTTTTTTGATTTATGACTTTTTCTTTCATTCCCCTCATGTTTCCTTTTAGACACAGAAGTTCTTAATTTTAATGAAGTCCAATTTATAAATGTTTTATGGTTAATCTTATTTAATGAAGTCTAATTTATATTTTTATAGTAATGGTTAGTATGATGTAGAGATTTCATTTAAAAAATCTTTGCCAACTTTAAGGTTATATGCTTTCATTTAGATGTTTAGCTTTTATATTTCAGTCTGTAATGCATTTTGAATTCTTTTTAATGTAGTGAGAAGATTTCTAGGTTTATTTTTTTTAGTATTGATATCTGACTGACCTAGAATGATTTGTTAAAAAGATTATTCTTTTTCTTTGAATTGTAGTGATGTTTTTGTCATAAATTAGGTGATTGTATATTTGTAGGTCTCTTCTAAGCTTTCCATTCTGCTTTATTAATGTATGTGTATCTTCTCTATGCATCTTTTGATAGATAGGATTTCTAAATGTAAATATAGACAAATATATCAAACTTTTTTTTTAGAGTTAGCACATTATGTCTTCACTAACTTAAGGTAATAAAGATATATTTCTATCATGTCTCCTAAAAGTTTAATAGTTTTGTCTTTCAAAATTTTAAGGGTTTTCAGAATTATTTAATCAACTTGTAACAGATTTTTGAGACTGGTTTGAAGCAGAGATTCATTTATGTTTTATTCCTCATGCATTTCAATTGTCTCAGCATCATTTATATAATAGTCCCCTTTTTTTTATTTTTTGAGCTTTTATTACAGCTCTGTCAGAGATTAAATTTCCATATACCCACAGGTTTGTTTCTAGACTCTATGTTTTGTACCATTAGTCTATTTTACTATTCTTATGTAAGGATCACACCACCCTAATTACCATAGCTTCTAAACTTCCAACGTTGTAATTCTTTAGGAGTATCTTAATTATTGGCCTTTTATTGTTCCATATGAATTTTAGAATAAACTTATCAATTACACAAAATTCTTGTTATGATTTTGTTTGCTTTTATATTGGATCTATAGGCTAATTTAATAAGAATTGACACTTCTATAACATTAAATTTTTCTGTAAATGTGTGTGGTGTGCAGACTTGTAAAATATTAAGTTTATTGGGGTTACATGGGTTAATAAAATTATATAGGTTGTAAGTGTACAATTCAATAATGCATCATCCGTATGTCGCATTATGTGTTCACCACCCAAAGTCAAATCTCCTTCCATCACCATATATTTGATCCCCTTTACCTTAATCTACCTCCTCCTCTCCTCTGGTAACCAGTAAACCATTGTTTGTATCTGTGAGTTTTTGTTTGCTTGTCTTATTTGTTTGTTGCTTTAAGTTTTATATTCCACCTGTGAGTGAAATCATATGATTCTCAACATTTCCATCTAACTTATTTTACTTTACATGATTATCTCAAGATCCATCCACATTGTTGCTAATGGCAGTGTTTTGTCTTATAGCTGAGTAATATTCCATTGCGTATATGTACTACATCTTCTTTATCCAATCATCTATAAAAGGGCACTTCAGTTATTTTCATGTCTTGGCAACTATGAATAGTGTTTCAGTGAACATTGGGGTCCAAAGATTTTTTAAAAAAAATTTTCTCTTACTGTCTTTTAATAGAGGTATTATAACTTGTTGGATGTTCATATAAAGAACTATTATTTTAGTTATTCTAAATGCTATATTCTTGACTATTATTCTCATGAAGTCTAATGTACAGATAGAAAAAACTATAGAACATATATGTACATTTTAACAAATTATAAAGTGAACACCCATGTTAACACTACTCAAGTTAAGCAATAGAATATGTCCAGGCCCATAGCAAATATCCCAAGTTGGAACCTCCAAGCCTTCCCCTAGAACTTACCACTATCTTGACTTTTAAAATAATCAGATTTTTATTTTCCTATTAGTTTTAATACCTAAATATGTCATCATAAATAATGTAGTTTAGTTTTGCCTATTTCTGAACTTTATGTGATAAAATTTTATTTTATGTATTCTTCTGTCATATATTTTTTTTTTACTCAACCTTATGTTTGTGGGATTCACCCATATTGTAATGGTATTTTTATTTTTTAAATTAGACCTTCTAACATTTTGTTTCTGGAGCTTAGAAATTCAATTGATTTTTTTGCCTGTTTATTTTGTATATGTAACTTTAAAAATCTATCTTTCTATAGCTAATAATTTATCAATAGATTCTTTTGAATTTTTTTATTAATAGATAATTGTATCTTTAGTAAATTATGAAAGACTAGGTTTTTCATTCCAATCGTTATTCCTTGTATATGCACTAATGATTTTATTTATTTTTGCTCTGTTGTGCTGGTTAGGACCTCTGGTACAATTTTGAATAGATTTAAGAGTAGCTGTTTACTTATCAGCCTGCTTGTGATGTTTATTGTATATTTTTTATAGATATATTTTACTAGATTAAGGAGTTTTTCTTTTCCTCATTTTGATATGACCATTTAAAAATTATAAATAGATTAAATTTACTCATTTTTTATGCATTTGTTATGATTGTACAGGTTATTTATTTATTTTTAACCTGTTAATGTGGTAAGTAACATTAAAATTTTAAACATTAAATTATTTGTTTTCCTGTGGTGAACCCAACTTGATCTTTTTATAATACTTTTTTAATACATTGTGAGGGTCAGATTTATAGAGAAGCTAAGAAAATTTAAGCTTCAGGACCTCATGTTTGCACAAACCCTTTCTAACATTCATTGATCTACATGTATATTTCTATTCCCAAACTATACCACTTTTATTTTATTCTAATATTATAAGATTATAAAATGTCAAGCAGAACAAAATTTATCTCACTATTTTTTTTCAAAAAATTTTTGGTTGTTTGATTGCATTTTAGTTATATTTTTAAATTAGCCAGCTCAATTTTTTTGTAAAGATCTCATGGACTTGTGACTAAGTTTATATTAAATTCATGGCTTAATCTGGGGACAACTGATATCTATAATCTTAGTCATGGTGGAATAAAAGGGACCAGATTAACCTCTTTCCATAAACAAGTAAAAACAGAACAAAATCTATGAAACAATGATTTTCAGGCTTTACTACAACAGGCTTAAGACCACCGAAAGAAGGAAAATAAATTAGGAGGTCCCCACAAATGCCCCAATTTGTTACCTAGAGAGAATTTCAGGCTGCACTACACTGAAGGAGAACTCAGATAGTCCAGTGGGCCCTTTGACTTTAGGGTACTGAGCTCAGAATTCATGGGTGCCAAGGCTGTTAGAATTCACAAAGTAAAGTAAAATAAACATACAAAAGCTAAAAGAATTAATTATCAGCAGCAGACTTGTACTATAAGAAATGTTTGAGGAAGTCCTTCAGGAAGAAATAAAATGATACCAGGTGTAAATCAGGATCAAAACAAAGGAATGAAGAACACCAGAAAAAGTAGATGGATCCATAAATATAAATGACACTTAAACAAATCTCGTTAAGTGATAATTGAATATTCAAAGCTAAAATATTAACAATATATTGTGGTTTTATAGTAACAACACATTGATTATACAATATATGAAACAATAGCACAAAGGCGGAGAGATTGGATGTACACTGTTGGGGGGTTCTTATACCATTTGTAAAGTGGTGTACAATATGGAAACTTCTTTTCCAGGATCGCCGCTCATTTTTATACTTTATCATGTTTTATTTATGTCCTTCATAAATAGCTTATTTTTTTATATGCCTTGTAATTTTATATTAGATTTTTAAAAATTCAACTTTAATTTTTTTATATGAATGCATGTATTTAACTAAGTCACATGATATTACAAAAACAATATTCTTCCAATGCATTTACTGCATTTTAAGGGTAAGAAAGGGTATTTACAAAATGTTTTCCAACCCTTAATTTACAGTTGACCTTTGAACAATGAGGAGGTTAGGGGCACCAACCCTTCTTGAAGTTGAAAATCCAAATATAATTTTTGACTCCTCTAAAATGTAGTTTTTCCTTGGTATCTGCAAGAGATTGGTTTTAGAATCCCACTGTGGATACCAAAACCCAGAGATGCTCAAGTCCCTTGGATAAAATGTAGATGAATTAATATAGTCAAGCCTCCTCATCTATAGACTCCCAACTGTGGATCAAAAACAGTACAGGTAGTTATTAAATTTGCCTCACAGTAATATGCTTTGGTGTGCCCTTGTGTTTGTAATTTAATCTGAAAATCCATATTTATTAGACTTAATTTTTTTAAATGTTATTTCTTCAATAATGTTCTCCTTGCCATTTTATTTGAGCTTTCTCTTTAGAATTCCTATTGTTCAGATATTGGGTCTCCTGGATCGCTTCTCTAATTATCTTCTTTTTCCACTATTATTCATTCACTTATTTTTTTTACTTTACTTTTTTTGAGATTTTCTCAATTTTATCTTCCAAACTTTCTCTTGTGTTTGCTTCATTCTCATTCTCATATATTATATATTCTTAAATTTCCAGAGTTCTTTTATACTATCTAAATGTATACCTTCATTTTACCTTCTTTGCTTCCTTCCTTCCTTCCTTCCTTCCTTCCTTCCTTCCTTCCTTCCTTCCTTCCTTCCTTCTTTCCTTCCTTCCTTCCTTTATTTCTTTTTTCTTTCTTTTCTTTCATTTTTCTTCTTTCTGTCTTTACTTTCTTTCTTCTTTCCTTCCTTTCTTCCATCCTTCCTCATCTGTATTTTTTAAAATCTTTTTATTTGTTCTTCTGCCTTCTGCATTTTTGTCCAAATATGCTAATTTATTTTGATCTTGTTAGAGTTTTTAAATAAATGTCTAAGAATCCTTGACCATTCATATTATAAGTGAGGCATTTAAAAGCTAATTGGAAGTTTGGGGACAAAGGTTTTACCATTATGATTTTTGCTTTATGTTTCCAGTAGATCCTCTACAGTAAGTTTGTTTAAGAAAATTTCTTTCCATTACTAGCTTAAAAGTTTTACAAAATGAAAGTTTTACAAAAGAATGAATTTTTATGTTTCAACAATGCTTCTCGGCATCTATCGAAATTATTACGTACTCTTTAATCTTTAATCTTTAATGTAGTTTTTTTCTAATGGCAGGGTTTCTAACAACAGTATTTCAAAAGGGCTTTGTCATCCTTCTCCAGGGAGAAGGTAAAATTTTCTACTTTTTAAGAAAGGAGAACCACTGGGGAGGGAAGGAGACAAGGCTGTTTATGCTGCTGGTGTTTAGGACTGGTGTTGCCTCTCTTTGCTCTATGCCATGCACAAGTTAAGATTTGCCTTTCAAAATAAAGATTTGACCTAGAAAGACTATGACATTTTAAGGAGTCAACATTTTAAGTTTGTTGCAATTCTCACTTTTTTAATTTAATATAATTTTTGCTTCATAAACAGCCCATGTGGTATGAAATCTCCTTATTTGGATGACATCTAAAGCATTGCATTTACCACATCTTAAGGGTGAGAAAAGTATTTACGAAAAATGATTTTTGATAAACCTCTCATCTGTGGGTTAGATACTTTCCTTACCACAGCATAGTTTTCCTTTTACTCTTTATAGTCACATGGCAATCAAAGACTAAGACTTTTTCCTCTTGCAGTATCTTGCTCTTTCACATACTTCTCCAAAGAAGAAGGAAGAGTTAGAGATCTGTTCTACTTATTAGTACAAGCTGTGAAAATGTCTGAGATGCAGAAGTCTCAGAAATTATTGGTAGAGTGAAAAAAAAATGAGAGGCAGCCTAAAGGTGTAATGGAAGAGACTTAATTCTGGGAACCAAGCTAAGAGGTTTATGGCTCACTTCTTACTCACTGGCAAGTCCAAGCCTTTCTGAGCCCTAATTTCTTTATATATAAAATAAAGAGAATTGACTTCACTAGATTGTCTCTATTGTTTTTCTGGGATCTAACATTTTTTTGTACTCACAGCAATATCGACTCTAGAAAATGTTCAATAAATAGATATATGAACTTTATTTTTTGATTGAAAATTTCATTAATATTATAATATTTCAGAATTGAATATTTTTTCTTTTTGTTATGAACAGTTTTGTTTTTAAATGTATGAAGTAGAAGGCTTCTTGAAGAACCCTAAAATATTCTCATGGTAGGCAAACTAATGGTCCCTCAAGATGTCCATTTCCTAATTCTGGAAACCTCTTAATGTGTTACCTCACATGGCAAAAGGACTTTACAAATGTAATTAAATTAAGGTTTGAGATGGAGAGGTTATCCTGGATTATCACAAGGGTCCTTATATTTAAAGAGGGCGGCAGAAGAGGTCAGAATAATGCAATGTGAGTGCTGAACTTACCATTGTTGGCTTTGAAAATGAAAGATTGAAGCCATCATCTAAGGAATGTGAACAGACTCTAAAAGCTGGAAAAGTCAACAAAACAGATTCTCCCCTAGAGCCTCCAGAAGGAATGTAGCCCTTGTGAGACCTTGATTTTAGCCTCATAAGACATATTTTCGATTTTTAACCTCCAGAACTGTAATACATTTGTTTTGTTTTAAGCCATTGTTTGTGATAATTTGTTACAGCAGCAGTAAAAAACTAATACAATCTCTCACGTCTAGCCTTTACTGAAAAAATCTACTTTAGTCTTTATTTTATTTCTACACATGCTGGTTTTGTAGTAGCAAACACATCTGTTTTGCCTAAATAACCAAGAATTATACCATATTGAGTTATTTGTTTACATTATAACTAAAGAAATAATTAGAAAATTGATTAATTATGATTCTGTGTACCATTGTATTCCTGTTCAATAATTTCCTGGGACTATGTTTTATAGTTATCATTCATAGAATGTTGGATCTGGACAGATCCATAAATAAGATCTAATGAAGTCTAACACTCCTTTTTTACATGAGAAGAAATTGTGACCCATTGAAATTAAACCTGTGAGTTTCCCATGATCATCCAGCTAGTTGCCTATAACGCTAAGATTGAAATTGAGGACTTCTGGCTCCCAATCCAGCGTTTGTCTCACTAGACCAAACTCTTTCCAGCCGAAAGTGTTAGGACATAAAAATATTTACTAAATATTGCCTCTTAGTGTGAAATATGAAGAGTTTGAAATTCAAATATGCCTTCTGTAATTCAACTCATCCTCACATGAGAAGTAATGTAACACAGAGGTTCTGACCTAGGACCCCAAAGCTAGATGACCTATATGCAAATCCTGTCTCTAGTACTTCCCAGCAATGTGCTCTGTGAAAAGTTACCCAACCTCTCCATGCTTCCATTTCCTTATCTGTAAGATGAAGATGCTATTATTATTGAAGTTTATGAGGAGATTTAAATACAGTAATAACTGTAAAACTCCTAGAAAAGGGCCTAGATCAAGTTTAGGACTAAATAATTATGAACAATTATTATTAGTAGTAGTAGGCTGTATAATAAAGATAGGTATTTTATTTAAACAAAAAAACAATTTTTATTAATATTAATGTTACTAATATTTGTTCCTGCTGTGGTTATTAGTCAACTCCTGTGGTGAAGGCAAGAACACTTAATCTGAAAACAGGGCCCAAATGTTCTAGTAAATTGCCCGTAGACTGAAATTCTTATACTCTATTGTTATCAGACATTTTTTTTTGACAATTAGCACATGACTGTCATGAGTACTGCTGATACTTAAAGTCAAATTAATATCAAGGAACTGTACAATGACTGGGTCTATACTGTCATTTCTGAAAGTTGCCCCATTTCCAGAATAAAGCGGCTGATTTACTGTTTTGTTTCTTTCATAATGCTGAGCATGGGTATCTGATAGACTTGCTTAGACTGGCAAACTTTTGAGCAGAAGTGCTAGCTTTGTATGCATCTTTGAGAATGGGGTAGTTCAAAGCTAAAGTGAGCTGAAAAAGAAATAGGAAGTGAAAAATTAGAACACAAAGACATAGGTAGTTAGAGGAAGAAAAAAGAGGAAGGAGGAAAAAAGGAGCCGTGAAAGAACATGAAAGATAAATGAAGACAAATGGAGAAGTGTTTAAGAGGCAGTTCAGGAGAACAGGAGACAAAGCGGGCCACAGGTATTTTACATGAAGCATTTCTGATGCCTAAACCAGTGCTTCTCAAATTTTCACGTGCATTAGAATCACCTGGAATATCCGTTAAAAGTTTCCTGAGTCTCATCTGCAGAGATTCTGATCCAGTGTGTCAGAGTAGAGGCTAATGATACAAATTCTAACAAACTCAGAGGTTATATTGATGCTGCTGGTCTTAAGAAACTTTGAGAACCATTGGGTTAAACCATATTCACACAAAATAAATACAGTAGTTCTTGGCTTCTTTTTTTATTGGACTGTATTTTACATACAGTAAATAGGGGTCTTACTGGTGTTGGCTTCCTAACATAAGCGTTCCCTACTCAGTCATATAAAGGTCTACCTGTTCTCATATATTATCTCTATCAGTGATAGCAAATGACTGTAAAATAAAGTCCCAGTGATCTGACATTATTTTCTATCTGAAAGATATAATAAACTTTTGTAGATTTTTTTTTCCTTTTTGAGGAAAAAAACATGCATTTCTGTAACCCGGAACTGAATACCAAAGAATTAGAAAGCACCTACATTCCTTTAATTACACCTGAAATATTCTTGGTCTCATCTAAGCCATCTCTGATTTATAATTCCATTTGAGAGGAGGAAATTTTGCTGTGTTATTTTGAATTCTCTCCCATATTTTGAATTAGCAACTTATTGTATTTGTATAATGAGTAATCTGAGATGATGAGCAGGGAAGCTAATGAGAGATAAATCATTCAGCAGTGCTCCTTCAATGTGCATCTGAATCCCAATGGATCACATTAAAAATGCAAATTCTGATTCAGTGAGTTGGTGTGGGGTTCAAAATTCTGCATTTGTAACAAGCTCTCAAGAGATACTGGTGCTGCCTGTCCATGGATCACATTTTCATTAGTAAAGCCCTGTATGCTGTGTGTAGGTGATTCTCGAACTTTAGCGATTATCAGTATCTATGGAGAGCTTTATAGAAGACAGATTTCTGGCCTCCACTCCAGAGTGTTTTATTTAATAGGAATGGGGATTGAGAATTTGCATTTCTAAGTTCTCCAATGATGTTGAGGAAAGTGCAAGGAACACACTTTGACAACTGGTGATCTATTAACCAACTGTCTCATTTTGCTGATGTTAATTGACTTGCCAGCAATTTATAGTCCTGCTTGATAACATCTATTCTTCTGATGGTCTCTTCATTGACTAATTCAATGGACTCCTCAGTTGTCACATTATATGGCTTCTCAGTGGCTTCTGATTATTGTTACTCTTTTCTTGATACCCTCATCTTTTTTGGTTACCATAATAGAATTTTCTTTGTTTGCTTCCTACTTCTCAAACTCAAACTCTAGTCTATCTCAGACTCCTTTGTAAGGTGTTCCCCCTCCTCATCCCTGTGCTTTAGCCTCACAATTGTGCCTTAATTCAGCCTCTCATCATCCGCCACCTAGATCACATCAGTACTTTTCTGATAAATCTCTCTGGCTTGGTCTTGAGTCTCCAAGTCATTCTTTTTACTTAAAGCAGAATAATCTTTCTAGAACACAAGAGTCATTATATTTGACTCTGCTAAAACTCTTCAGTGTCTTCTCATTCATCATGGGTATATTCTGAACTCTTCAGTTTAGCTAATGTGGCTCTCTATGATATGGCCTTTATCCACCCATTTCTACTTTATAATCTTACCAGACACACTTAAAACATCCAATTCCCATAGAGGCTACATGATTTCATGCCTCTATACTCTGTTCATGCTATTTTCTCTTCCAATAATTCTCTTCATTTCATTCTCAACTTTCATCTTTCTCTCATCTTTGAATCCTTTTGTGACCATCCTAGGAAACAGTGACCACTTTCTTTTTATGCCCACACATCATAATGATATTAGTAATACTTTATTATATTTCTTAGTTTACATGTCCGAGTCTCTCTACGAGATTATAAAACTATTGAGAACAATTTTTTTTTCAACTTGGAGCCTTTCGTGCATTGCTCAGTATCTGATATATTGCCTGTTTGTTTCCTGAACAAGTGAATGAATAACAACAGAGATTGAGGAAGCAGCAACTGATAAACACCTTAGATGACTGCATTCATTTCCTGTGGCAGCTGTTAACAAGTTACCACAAATTCGGTGGCTTAAAACAACAGAAATTTATTCTCTCACAGACCTGGAGGACAGATATCTCAAATCAAGGTGTTGGCAGAATTGCGCTCTCTCTGGAGAGATTCCTTCCTTTCCTTTTCCAGACTCTCAGAGCTCCAACTGTTCCTTGGCTTGTGGTTGC
Source organism: Macroglossus sobrinus (assembly GCA_004027375.1). Classification (NCBI taxonomy): domain Eukaryota; kingdom Metazoa; phylum Chordata; class Mammalia; order Chiroptera; family Pteropodidae; genus Macroglossus; species Macroglossus sobrinus. Next base: position 88,411 of record PVKZ01003066.1, read on the forward strand.
ATCACTCCAGTCTGTCTACATTCTCTCTTCTTCTTTTCTTTCTCTTATGAAGAAGCTTGTCATTGTAGTAAGGGTCCACCTGGATAATCCAGAATAATCTCATTTTGAGATCCTTAACTTTATTTGCAAAGACCTTTTTTCTAAGTAAGGTCACATTCACAGTTTCTGGCCGGTTGGACATGGACATATTTTGTTGCAGGCCACCATTCAACTTACTATTGACTATGAAAAAAAAAAATAAAGATGGTATCTATAAGCAGAAATGGGAAAGAGGCAGAAATCTCTCTTCTTCCCTCTGGTTCCCATGTAATAATAATAAATAGAAGGTGGTAGTCATGTACTCTATTACTTCAGTTCTCTCTAACTTAGTTATCACCTTTAGACAAACTTTAAAAAAAAAGATAAAATAAATCAGTACTTGTGTGGGTGTATTTTGGAGGCCACAGGTCAAGTACAAAGAATATTCTCCTTTCTGCCTACATCATGCCAGATCCTTCTCCTTAAGTTTTTTTTAAAAAAAACAAAAAACAAAAACCACCACAAGAATCTTATCTACTGGCCTTTGAAAAGTAATACTTTCTGAAGTGACTTTGGTTTTCTCATAACTTTACATTTGTCCTGGAGAGGAGAGGAAACTTTTTGTTTTGTTTATTGGTGTAGTACTGTGCATTCTTCACCAATTAGGCATTTAACAAATACATTTTATGGAAATATTAATTTGTGTTGGAAGAGAACAAGCAGAGAAATAGGGTTGGGATAAGTAGTTATGGAAATTGTGGAGAAGGGAGACTGGGTAAAGGCATGGGGAAGCTCTCCTAGATTCCAGGCCAACCACTTATTCCACAGTTTGCACATGACCCTCCGGCACCAAAGCCAGGGTTTCCAGAGTGCACAGCTTTCATTTCCATCAGCAACTGACTTTCAGTCACCAGTATCAAACCTTTTTGCCTTTACAACTGAAGTTTGAAGACTTTCTCGTCAAGTCTACAGCAATGGGAGAGCTCAGGAGATTTGGGGAACATGTAAAATATAGGATGAAGACTCTCTAGAATTACATTTCTCTATTTTTCCACAAGACAAGAGAACAGCACAGGATACCGTAATTTGTCAAATCCCCAAACAAAACAAAACAGGTCTGTTGTTAATACAGACGAATGGTCACAGCTGCAGAAGAGTTTCCACATGAAATCTTTCAGTCCTAAATAGTCATTTTGCAGTTTTGTGATTGCTTTTCCAGGACTCCTATTTTCCCTTAGTGTTTATTCATGTTAACTGTTTGTTCCATGTGGCAAGGTCCCTTCTGTTACATATACTTCTGATAGCACTGCACTCCATACTTTCCATACTCAACATTTGAGTGACATGGCACCCTCCCCCCACCGGCTCGGCTCAACGCTCAAGCATTCAGTTGTTTTGCCACCAATTAATGCATGAAGCTTGAAACCCAGGTCGTCATACAGCTTAAATGTAGGCCAGGTGTGTTGAGAGTTTTCCAAATGTTTGACTGTATTTTGGTTAAGTAGAATTGTCTAAGCTGGCTTGAATTGCTGCGAAAGTGAGAAAGCCAGGCCAAGAGAACTGGTGTTTGATCATTTAAGGCTGCAATTTAAACCTCAAATGAAACTCAGGGAATCCGAAATCAATTCAAAACAGAAAGTTTTATGTGACATTTCTGTCACCGAAACTGATGAGTTATACATTTTTACTGTCGATGCTTAGCCCGTCTTCCTCTTTTGCCAGTGTATATTTATCTCTTCGAGCATAATACCATGTTACAGTAAAACTGCTTTCATTTTGACTATATTTGTGCTACTCAGACACATAGAAGTTGTTTGCTTTGCACTTACAAGAAAGTGTTTCCAAAGCATGGTGTACAGGATTGTAAGATAAATGTTTAACTTATGCAAGGAAAAAGGAATCTCTGGGCCTTTGAAAAACACTTTACCAGCACAGAAATAATTTGAATATAAATATTTACAAAATTGAAATGACAAAGGATTCAAATTTGAAAGCAGAGTTCAAAGTTTTCTACTTGGCAGATTTTATGGACTTTCAGAATTATTCTATGTAAATAAAGTAATAAAAATGAAGTATAAATATAAAATTTTAATAATACTTTCTATTATATGGCCATTTATTTAGGTGGACTCATATAAATTAGTAAGATATTACTATATTTCTGTAAATAGAGTCATTCATATAAATTTTTAAAGTTACATTTACTATGTGTATGTTAATTTAATTTTACAGATTTTGTTATAGTTAAAGGAAAAGAGAAAAATGAATGTTTTATACATTTTATACATTTTTTTATAGTTAAAGGAAAAGAGAAAAATTGAATGTTTTATACATTTTCATTATAAAGTATTATAATAAAAATTATATTATATTGTCAAAATTAAGGAAATAAAAATCTAAAAAAGACAAAATTACTTGTAATCCTACCACTTGATAATAATCATTATCATTTTTAGTATTACTTTTCACCTTTTGTCTATATATTATCTTTAAAAAGAATAATCAAGATCCACTAACATGCCAAGTCAATCCAAAGACTTTAACAGTGCTGCTAAAACAACTTAATATCTATGTAGAAAAAAAAATGAAATTTGACCCATATCTCATTTTATGCACAAAAAAATGAATTTAAGATATAGACCTAAATTTAAAATGAGAAACATAAAGCTTCAAGAAGACTAAAAAGAGACTATCTCTATGATTTTGGGGTAGGCAAAGGTATCATGGAAAGAACATACAAAGTATTAACCATAAAAGGAAAAAAAGTTAAATCTAATTGTGTAATCTTTTTCTGCTCATTAGAAGACATTATTTAGAAATGACTAGCTAGGTCATATACTAGTAAAAAAATATTCTCAGCACATATGCATAACAAAACTGGGTGGCTTAAACAATGGAAATTTATTGTCCCACAAATCTGGAGACTAGAAATCTAAAATCAAGACTTGTATCTGAAATATCTAAAGAACTCTAAAAAGAAATAATAAAAGGACAATCAATTTGAAACTTAGTATATCAGTTACTTATTGCTGAATAACAAATTACTCTAAAATTTAGCTTAAAACTACAAACATTATTATCTCATACTGTCTGAGGGTCAGAAATTTGGGGGCAGATTAGCTGGGTGGTTCTGGTTTAGTATTGCTCATGAGGCTGCGATTAAGATATCAGCTGGGGCTGTGGTCAGCTGAAGGCCTGACTGGTGCTGGAGGCTTCAAGATGACTCATTTACCTGGTTATTGGCAAGAGACCTCAGTCCCTTGTTATGTGGACTTTTTTATAGGCTGATTGAATGTTCTCATGGTATGGCAGCTGTCATCCCCAAGAGCAAGCAATCCAAGAGAAAGAGAGCAAGGAGGGAGTCATGGTGTCTTTTATGTTCTAATTTAGATATCTGCACTATCATTTTCATCACAGTCTACTTTTAAATGGAGAAATATCAAGTGATTTCTGGACATATTTTAAAACTACCACAGGCACTTCATAAGAGAAGATTCATATAAATGGGCAATAAGTATGAGAAGAAAAGAGGTTAGCTTTATCAGTAAGCAGATAAATGCAAATTAAATCTACTATGAAATACTATTTCAGTCCACTAGGGTGTTAAACAGAAAAAGATTGACACCACCAAATGCTGGAGAGGATGTAGAGCAACTGGAACTCATTGCTAGTGGGAGTGTAAAATAGTACAAGCACTTTGGTGAATTGCTTAATAGTATCTTATAAAGTTTCCACTTACCTTATCTCACTTCTAATATTTTCCCAAGAGAACTGAAACATGTACAAAAAGCCTTAGAAATGGTAATATTCATATTAGTGTTATTTATAAACATTTAAAACTAGAAACAACCCAATGTTTATTAACAGAGAGAAAGGAAAACAAATTTATACACTGTAATACTTACAAAAATAGTATATTCCTATAATTAAATATTACTGTACAATGAAGAAAAAATGAAATAATAGATTCAACAACATGAGTGAATCTCAAAATGTAATGATCTAATACAATTATTAAGCAAAAGAAGCCATAACCAAAAGAGTAAGTGTTGTATGACTCCATTTATGTAAAGTCTGAGAATAGGAAATGGGTGAAAGGAAATGAAGAGTAGGTGGAAGTTTGTAAATTACTTTAATTAGTTTTTTTAATGTTTTTATAATTTTCAAACTTTTCAGATAGAGACCAATTTGGTTGACATGAGTACTCAAAATACTTTATTATTTGAAGTATCACGTAAAAATTGATTCAAGATAAAGCAAAAAAAAAAATCAATACTAAAAGAAATTCCATGTAGCTTATTTCAGCTGGTCATTATTTGCAACATTTTTATAGACTTGAAAAGCAGTGTCTAGCCTCTAAATAAATGTTGTTCTCTCCATTTCCCCACATCCACTACCCAAATATTTTTGCAATTATATTGTCATCTGATTATGTTAGTATAGGTAACATAATTGTTCAAAGTAATCTATACTTTAAAAATGAATTTATCTTTGAGACATTTTTTATTATAGTATGATCATTTTTTAAAGCACAACTAGGAATATCCTCTTACAAATGACTTTATTTACACTATAATGAATGAAATTTTATATTTAGGCATATGGAAATTTAGTCTTAAATATAAGAGAATTTAGAGAAGTTTATTTTCTAGGTCTATCAGTACAGATGATGACATATAATTATGATATGTCTGTGCCATTTTATGGGAACTACCTCCCTTTTATTCTCCACATCATATAAAGAATATTCCTTGTAGCCCACTCTATCTGAAAACATATTTGAAAGAGAATTCTGAGGACTGTAGTTTAGCCTAGACAGGTTGACACATTACACATTAGACTTAGTTCTAGGTCTTTGGAATACATTAATAAATAAAACAGACAAGTCCACTTGTACTTAGTGGGAAAAGACAAAAACATAAAAAAATAATACTTTCAAACAAACATTCCAGCAAATAAATACAATATCACAATATGATAAATGCCAAGAAAAGAAAAGAAAATGAGATAGTGACATACCAGATGAGGAGTCACTAAGGTAGTCAGGAAAAGCTTCTTGGAAGAGGCAGTATTTGAGCAGACACCCAAACAATGAGAAGTTACTGTCCAGACATAGAAGTAACTGTCCAGAACAGAGGAAGCGTCCCAAGTTGGGGAATATTAAGTGCAAAGACTCGGAACTGGAGATGAACTAGTTTTTTCAGAGGACAGCAAGGAGACAGTGGGAGAGAAATAGAGAGGGTGAACTCTAAGAGGTAACACAAAGCTACCTTTTTTTCTTGTGAGGGAGCTAGTTTGGGATGCGAACCCACAGAGCCACTTCTCTAAATATATTTATGTGATCTGTATTAATATTTACTATATCAATATCTTAAGTGCTGTATGGTCTTTGTTAATCTCTATTTTCATGAACAAGCTCAATATATTAATGTGCACATATTGGCAGTAAACTTCATCTTTCTTTCATGCCAGGCCTTATTTAAAATTAACAAATGTATTCTGGATTTTAGGTACATATGCCATTTTTTCCCCTCCACAAATTGGTTAGTTCTTATAAGCTAAATCATAATAGTAAATATTATGAAAGCACGCATGGAACCTAGGAGTCTTCCACCTAAGGAAGGCTATTTTCCCCTAGTGATAATTCAGCATCATTAAGTGGTACTCCTTTGGGTCTACTTTCTAATCTGCAAAATGAAAGTTTGCCAGGGCTAATTGCTAAAGGTCCTTTCTTTACTTTATGATTCTATGAAAACAATTATCTTTGAAGTTTCCTTTTAAAATGAGATATATGGAAAATTTGGGATCTTTTAGTATAAAACTTAAAATAGGAACCAGAAAGATGTAAATGAATGTTAACCAAGTATCTATAATGTCATCATAAAAATTCTCATTCAGAACTAGGTAAAATGAGAATCACAGCATCAGTATGTGCATGTGTTGGTTTTTATAAGCTTTAATTTGTTATTGTGCCAGCTCTAACAAAGTGAGTTTTCAAGCAATAATATTTTCCCTAAGGAAAAAAATTAATGTTGGTTGATGTCTGTGTAGGCAGCACTCTCAACTTTCAAGAAAATTTCTGTCTTTATAGAAAGGGATTTTTTTCCAGCTATCCTTTGAATTACTTCCCTGAAAACAATGAAAAGACTATGAAAATGGAATTGTCACAATAACTTGCTTGATGGCAGAGGTGAGCTGTGGCTACTTCTAACTTTACTGGAGTTGAGAGGAGAAGTTGAGAGAAAGGAGAGAACAGATGTATACAGTGTGGCGGGGGAGACAGTGGGCCCAAAACTGCTTCAGAAAATGGTCTGACTGACCAAATCTCCAAGAGAGAGATAGATTTTTCACAACTGGTATGGGTTGAATTAAGTCCTGCCCAAATGTATATATTGAAGTCCTAACCTCTAGTACCTCAGGACATGACTTTATGTGGCCAAGGGGTGTTTACAGAAGTAATCAAATTAAAATTGTGTACTTCAATCTAATCCAATATAACTGGTGTTCTCATGTAAGGAGGAAATTTGGGGATAAACACACATATGGGGGAATACCTTGTGAACAAAAAAGAAGGTCATTTACAAGACAGCAAGTAAGGCCTGGATCAGATCATTCTCCATCCCCAGAAGGAACCAACCCTACTAACATCTCGATTTTGGATTTCTAGCCTCCAGAACTGTGAGACAGTAAATTCTAGCCTCCAGAACTGTGAGAACTGTGAGCCATCCAGTATGTGATACTTTGTTGAGCAGCTCTAGCTAACTAACAGAACACCCAGTCTGAATAAATTTAAAGAATAAGTAAAATAAGCAGCAATATTCTGATTGTATTTGAGTCATCTCACAGAGTAATGTTAAATTTTGTTTGTTTGAAATAAAATTGTTTTTTTGTGTGTGGTTTTGTTCATAATCAAAAGAATTTTTTAACTGAAAAACAAATACGTGTATATATATGTATATATATCTATTCACATACACACATATGTTAAGAAGTTAAACTATATAGAAGTACAACATATAAAAAGTCATTCTTCACTCCTCTCAATTTTAATTACCTCTCTAGTAGTTAGTTGTTTGAAACCTATCATTGTATTTTTACAGTGCTAGATTCTTAATATTACATTGTACACGCTTGAATAAGATTCTAGCCCAAAACTGAGTTAAAACAGCCCATTTGGAGTCCATGCTGTGGGACTATGTTTTACACACACACACACACACACACACACACACACACACACACACACACACACACGTGAGATCTTACACTTCTTTTATCCCAACACCATGGATTGGCTATAAAATAAGCCTATTATTTCAAATTCTATCCTATAATAATAGGTCACATATTTAAAATTATATTCCCAACCAAGGGAGAATTTTTTTAAAAATCAGCCAGCAGCTGTAGTTTTTCCTGATTTCATTTTGTTTACTAGCTTTATTGATAGACATGTCTCTTGAATCTTTAGCTGGTATCTGTATACTCGTGGTTCATTTATAGTTTTAACTACTTTTCTTGATGTAGTTCTTAAGTCCAAAGTAGAATAAAAGTTAAACAGAAGACAACATTTTATTCCTTGTATACATCATAATAAGACACAGAAGGAAAATTTAAACTTTTGGCGACTAAGGGATCAAAAAGTTATAAAATATTACAGTAAGTTGAAAATATTTTTCTGGAGTCATGTAGTAATAGGGAAAGCAGTTTGTTAGGTCTTAAGGTCATTCTTATATTAAAATACAAAATAATAATTGATGCTCAAAGAGGCCCTGAGTCATTTTGAAACAAAAATTTATTGTGATCAATATGCCCTGTTTAAGGTGGTAGAAAATTGGATAATATATTTAAGAATAAATTCTCCTTAAAATTGTTCAAACATCAAAAGGATTTGATGCAAAAGGAAATATTTATTTATATGAAAAATTTTGCTCTCACATAGTTGAGGTTTTATAGTATTCTAATTAAAATATTTCATACAATTTATGATTGTATCTCAATTTACTCGACCTTTGTAAGATAAAACATTGATTCTACCGGTTGAAACTAAATTATAAAACAATATTTAAATGTTTATAGTACTCTCGTTTATTTAGACAATTTAAAGCAATATTGTATCAGAATAAGGGAAGCCCCACAATATCAGCATACAGGAAATTCACTAAGATGAAAGGACTTCAAGTGAAAAGACTTTATTAAAATGTATACTTTTCATTTTTGGAGCTCTACAAATAAAGGACAAGCAAGAGACCATAAATAAGATTGTGTGTTTTCAGCATTTTACAGATATCTTCTTTTCCTCAGCATCATATTAATTGTTTTGTTGTTATTCAAATTATATTCAAATAGTCTACTAATGTCAGGTTAGGATTGACAAACAATGAAAGAATATATTAAATAAAGTTTTCATTATTAAAATTAAATAAAGGCAATATTATCATATTGAACAAAGAAACTCTGATAAAAAACCCAAATTCTGAACAATGGGTTTATGATTGCATACTATTTGGTTATCAATAACTTGTCTAAGTGCGAAGCTAAGAAGGAAAACAGCTTACTTATAACAACATTGTAGGCATAGGTCTTTCAAAGTGCAAAGAGACTATCTTTCCTTCCAAAGGAGCATTGTTTTGCACATATGCTCTACAAATACCAAGCACAGGGACTCTGGTTTTTAATTACAAAGTAAAATATCATTCCAAAATTGCATAATCAGTGGTTGCCTTTTGCAATGCAATGAACATAAGGGAAACTGACATTAAATGTTTGATGTGTTGCCATGACATTTTCTGAAATTTTATTTTATGCTGCTTTTAAGCTGCAAACTACGTTAAATTTGAATTCCTTGAGGGGTAAAAGTGATACAAAATTAAAGAACCTAACTCTGATGTTAGAATGCCTATGCTCGCAGATTGTGCAGTTCAGACTTTACGGGGAAAACAAACAAACAAACAAACAGAAATAGAGACATACTGGGGTCTTTATTTTCTCCTTACAGTAGTTATATGTTTTTCTGGCTATAGAGCCCATTTAGTCAGAGAGGGATGTCTCTAGCTTTCCCTTTGAGAAAAGGAAAAGATAACAGAGTGGAGGAAAATACAATGACAGTCAGTATACAACACCTCTGAATGTGCAGGATACTGAAATCGAAAAAAATGTCACAGACCTGTGTAGTGTGTATATTCCTGCACATTACAGAATATCTGAAAGGAACGGTAACAGGACTCATGTTGCTCTAGATCCCTTTATTCCGGGAAGTGATTTTTGGAGTTTATACTATTTGCTCGATAGGATTCAATACCACTGCAACTGATGGCGTTAACCTTATGAACCAGAAGACAATGAGTACTAGTTTTCCTCTTTCCAAAACTTCATTTTTTATACTTATGCCATCTTTTTGTTCCATACTCAGCAAAGGTCTCTAACATTTTGAAGAGTGGAAAGCTCAAATCTTAAAGCTGGAAGAAACTTTAAGAGGTCATCTGTTTTGTCTCTGTAAGAGCAAAGGGCAATTAAGTGTTGAATTTTCTTCCTTACAATAATGTAATGGAGAAAAAGAAATTAATAATGGTGAAAAGAAAAGAATCTTGGGCTGTTAATTTATTTCTTCTTAAAGCACATATTGTATGGGAAAAAAAGCCTTTATAGGTAGATATAATATAGCTTAAATATATATTTTTTTAGTTCTGAATGCTTAAAGATGATATCAAAATAAGTATTGTCAGAAATGCTGAGAATGATGTTAAGCCTAAGTAAGTGGTTCACAGCCCTGACCAGGCAGTTCCTTCATATTTTCCTAACCATTTGTGCTTTTCACTCAATCACATTTTGGCATTATTTTTTCTGCCCCAAACAGACATTTTGGTCTCAGACTTTTTTTTTTTTAATACTTCTGATAATCCAAGTAACAGAATGGGGCCACTTAAACACACAACCTACCTATGTCAGGATTTTCCTTGATCTTAGAAATACTGTAAGCAAAACATGGCTGGGATTCTCTCACTTAGTTTATTGAGATATGTTCAAGGTCAACACTGAAAAATTCTACTTTTTTTAAAAAAATGACTTATTTATTTACAATATCAAATTATTTCTGTTACTGATATTACTAAAAATAGTTAATTTGCATTTATAAAGCAATATATCTATAAGGTATTTATCAAAAAGTATTTTTGTTTGCTGTCTTACAGGAAGTTAAAAAACTTTCTCAGAATCAATCAGCCCTACCAGTAGAGTCCCAGATCAACTTGCTATTCCAGGGACTTTGAAGTAGATGGACAATTTAAAATCATATAAAATTCCTTGGCCTACATACAGTTTCTAAGAGTAATCTATAAAAAATATGAGTCAGAACATCAGATTAATGAGGGATGAAAATTTTGAGATTGAAAAAGAGAGTATTAGGAAATGTTATAATCCAAGTTATATTTCTTTCTAATATTAAAATACAAAAATGGGATCTGGTTTACCAAAAGAAAAATAAAATATTTAATAGAGAACAAATATAAATATCTTTGCCATCAAGATAGATAACATATATATTTTTTTCCACCTCCAGTCTTTGGTAGAAAGGGAAAGAGCACTGTGAAAGCATAAAGGGTTATCAGCTTTTAATTTACGTAGGAAAGTTAAACTCAACCATTAGACAAATGTAGCGACTGTATTTTACTGAAAGCACACTTATGCAGCTTTTCCAATAGTGATAATTAATAGTGACTTGGTCCAGGACAGTAAAACATGTAAGCAGAGAATCTCATTTTATAAAATTAAAAACAAACAAACAAACAAACAAACAACAATCTAAGTACATAAACCAATTGAAAAAGACCACATTAGTTCAAGTGGAGTGGAAACAGTAGACATGACAGATTTTGGTATTCACAGTACATAATAATGAGAATTATAAGCCAATTTTATTTCTTATTGTTTACAGTGTATTAATGGTATAGACAGTCTTATAACCTTAATTTTTAATTCCTTATTCACAGTTCTTGGCACATATTTCAAAATATTTGTTGAATTTTTAGTAAAGGAATAAATGACACTTGGATTCAACCTAGTTTTATTTGTGAGATTTAAGATAGATCATACCTGATTTTCTCTTTACCACTCATACTATTATGAAGCTTATCGTCAGTAAACTATCATGATTATCATGTAGGTTTATATATATATAAAACATATAATATAAAAAGCAAGATCATCCTACTTGAAATGGTTTTTAAAGGTTCAGTATGGGCTACATGTCTTTGATCTCTAAAACATTCAATACATCTAAAAATAATACAGTAATTTAGTGAGTAAATAGTATCTTTGATAGATTATCATGAGCAGGGTTGATCCAGAGATTTAAAAAATCTATTGCCTTGTTTTTAAGTTTCCTACCAATAGCCTATGTATATCATTTAAATCCAATAGTCAGCTAAATGTTTAGAAATAAATCCTTATTTCTTTTCTTCAGCACCACCTAGAATGTTCTTGCCTCCCCCTCTGCCTGCCCAAATCTTCAGAGCCAATCCAGAAAGTCACCATCCATGGGCCTGTGTCCATGAGACCTTTAAAATTCAATCTTAATATTATAACCTTCATTGAGCCCCAACATTATTTATCGTATCTGTCTTATACTACGTTTTATATTCTGCTTTATTTCTTGTATAATTTGCTAGACTGATATTGTTATGAGCCATTTGTCAACTTTTTTCTTATATTTTTTTATATACTTATTTCTTATATTTCTTATATATACTTATTTTTTATATTCCATTGTGCCTAGCAGAGTGTATTGTATATAGCAATTACTTCATAAATGTTTGTTGACCTAGGTCAATAGCTACCTTCCTGCCAACCTTAAGATTTAATTTAGAATTTTCTTAGGGTCAGGAGTTAAGTCATTTGCTTATTGACCCTCCTTTTACTTCACAATGATAAAGTGCATTCTAAAATAGAGAGATTGTGCTCACCTCAGTGCTTTGCTAAAAACATTTAAAAATTATATATAATAGCTAACATTAATTCATATTACCATGTATCAGGCACAGCAAGGTCACTGTGCTAAGACTTTTTTATGTGCTAAGACTTTTATAATTATGATCTTATTTATGTCTAATCATTTTGTGAAATAAGTAATAATGTTACCCCCATTGAGACCTAGATCCATTAAGTAATTTACTTAATGCTACTCAGCTCATTGATGGCAAAGCAAAGACTTGAGCTCCTGCATTTAATTAACTACCATGGCTACTCTGTTGTACCTATTCCACTGTCCAAAGCAAGCCAAAAAGTAAGAAGTGCTAAATTCTGGAGTTTTTTGTGCATGACTGAGCAAGGAGGTCATTTTGATTCCTTGATGCTTTTTTTTTCCACCCCCTAAAATCCAGTATTATAAATTCAGCAATACATCTGTAGTACAAGTACATAGAAGGCTGTGGAAATATTAGGCCAACTTCTAAATACGGTGTTTATAGAAACACGATACTTCAAATAAAATTTAAGTTCGAGAATTATGTTTCCTTTATATCAAGGGCTATAAGTGACAAATCACACATATTTTCTCATTAGATTCTTACAACCATTGAGTTCAGAGGCTATATATTACCTGTCTTTACTGAAGAGAATATGAGTTTGAGAAATGTTAGATAACTTCCATCAAATTATACAGAAAGTAAATGTATAAGAATTAGTTTTTATTATACTATTCTAATTCTAGAATATCTCAACGTGTATTGATAGGTCAACCCACATACATACATTTTTTTCATAATCAAGACTCCACCAAACCACTAGAAATACATGTTTATAAATTACTGCTACTAATAAAAGCAGCTTTGCCACTTTCACATAGATTGAACACATGAATTACCATGCAAACCAGGATTTTTAAGGATGACAAATAAACTAATTGGGCAGCTGAGACAAGTATAAATTGCGACCAGCCCAGGCAATGTGGGACATGTGATTCTTCAATTTAAACAGCATCTAGCTTCTGCTAGGTCTTATTCTAAATATTTTACACAAATTAATTCAATTCTCAAATCTTCTGAGGTAAGAATTATACTCAGTTTTCAGTTGAGCATTTCGTGATGTGTACAGAGTCACACAGCAATTGTGAATTCTTTTCAGTGCACTGTGCTCTACTGAATTGCTTTGCTTGCCTAACACAAGCGAAGGGCGGTGAGCAAAGGCCAAAAAGATAAGAACCTGGGAAAAGCAATGCTTATCAGAATTTAGTGGCTGAAAGAGATAGCTAGCTGTTTTCTAATGCCAATACCAGAGTTGGGGTAATAATATTCTGTGGGAAGCAATGGCAGTGAATTGAAAAAATGTAGTTAGTATATCCAACAGTCTTGATGGTTACCTTTTTTTTTTATAGCACATTTACACCTTAGGTCAACTTGTAGTTTTGGTATCATTGATACCCTTGGAGAATTATTTGAAGACTTGTGAACAATCAGCCTTTAGCAGATGATTTTTTTATGTTTCTAGGTGAGATGAGTGAAACAATCAGGATTAATCTGTTAGCATAAAATGGATCCAACTGGGATAAATCCCAATTTCACAATGTGAGGCTGTCCAGTCTCTGTTAAGACTAAAGTTTGTTTTTTTCTAAGTGGTGTCATCTATGTGAAGTCCTGAACCATTTCTTTAAGCACATTTCTTTTCTTCTCTGCTCTATCCCCTCTTAATTTGCTGAGAGAAGGTTGTTGGCATTCCACTTCACTTGTCAGGCTGCATAAAAAAGCAAAGATTGGAGATCTACAAGTGAAAAAAATATTTCAACAATGCCTGGTACTTACAATCTAATCACTTTACAAACAAGTGGATGCTTTCTCTATTGTATAAATGACCTCATCAGGGAAAGTACATTAAGCTCTGTATCACTCTACTTAGAGCCATCTTCCAGCACTCCTCACAATCACATGCCTATTCTTCCCTTAAAAAAAAAAAAAAACAAACAAACAAGGACAACTCTAAATATTGTTTCATTATTTAAAAAAAAACAAGTCAATGTTTCTACCTTAAATAGTTAAATGTAAACAATGTGTTGTTAAATGTGATAAATTACATTCACACTGACTTTAAAGCAAATTCTTTTTGCATCAGGCATTATGCTAGAATTTTTTATATATTATTTAATTCTCACAATATGCTAGGCAGGTCCACTTTCCCATTTTAAAGATAACCAAAGACCAAAGAGACTATATAACTTTCTCAAGGTCAACAGTAATTCTTTAAGAGATAAATATATGTCCTTGATTTCTACCAAAAAATTTCAAAAAAAATGCACAAGAATGTTTGCACTTCTCTTTTATAATATATTTTTTAAATAATACATCACTTTTGTGCAGTTACTGTTTGCCAATCATTATGCTAAGTACTTTTCATGTATGTTTGCATTTTAGTTTTACTGTAACCTTAAGAAAAATTTACCATTGCCTTTATTTTACAGATGAAAAAATGGTAATTAAATAATTTAGCCAAAGTGATTAATAAGTGACAGAGATGGAATTCAAACCCAGCTCTGTATGACATCTGTTATACTTAATTATTTTCAAGAATGCAAGTGGAGTTCTTTAATAATGCACTAATTTTACAGTATTGATAAGTTTTTTAAACTTTAAGTTACATATTATTTTTCACAAAATTAAATGCAATTTGATAGCCTTAAAATTTCTATTTCAGATTCTTAAATACTTCTGTCATATGATCATTTTCCATATAATTTACCCTCAAAAAGATGTTAAGTATCTAAGAAAGTCATTTTAGAAATCAAATAGTTGATTTCAGTGACAAAATATGACATACAAAGTGAAATTTTGTCACCACCACACAGTTTCTAGATAAAATATCTTTTGCCTTTGTCAATAGTGCTCTTTTCATCACATCTGAGCTACAGATAATTTCCATAATTACTTGTTTCATGGATAAGACCATAGTAGTATAGTAGTAACCATAATAATATTATTAATATAACCACTAGCACATATGGAAACCTTAACTATATTATATGACTCTTTACATACATGTTCTCTATATTTACTACATCATTTAAAACTCTCAATAATATTGTGAGGTTGGTTCTAATATAATTCACATTTTATAAGCAAGGAATTAAACACAGAGGGCTTAAGAATCATTCAAGGTCTCACGGTGGGTAAATTGAGGCCAGTCTAGAGCAGACCTAAGGCTCATAACCTCCAAACTAAATATCTCTATAGACCATGTTCAGTACTCAGTCTAGTTAGCTTTTTCCTCTCTACAGCCAGGGGCCTTAAACTACTAGAAGCATGCTCATTCCTGGCTCAGCCAGTAAGACCAATTCTGATCTCTAGCTAGAAAGATTTGAAGTCACCCCTGCTGCTAAAATGGCTTTCACAGCATCTGCTTGTTTCTGAGACCCTTTTCCCTATATGCACCTCTTGTCTGTTCTTGTATCACTGCAGATCTCCTTCTTAACCAGCCAGTGATATCTCCTCCTGTGATGCAAGCCCCTGGAGATGAATTATGAGTTCTTACACATTTCTTGTAGAATCTGAGCACTGACTAGTTAACTTCTGTTATAACCTTTCATTGTTCCTTGCCAAGTGAAGATCCTATTTATATAGGTACATAAATCCAGGATACTAACCAGGAATGACTGGTTTTAAATGACATGCTGATCCTTTGAACTAAATTACATATTTTTAATATATTTCATCACATAGAGTAGAAATAATTTTGCTTTTGTCTCTTTTTGGAAGAATAACCTCTTACATTCAATAAATCAAAATATGTTGTAGGAGGTTAGCGAATTAAGAGATACTTTCTTCTTCAGAATCGATGTTTTGTAGGATAATATGTTCTGCAGATGAATTTCTATTAACTAGAGCCACATCATCAGTCTCTTCTACCAAACCTGATTAATGAAAACTCTATCGGTGAAGAATCTTGGCTTTAAAATGTATCAAGAATTTTAAGAAATTGACAAAGATGACTATGTTTTGCTAAAATTATACTTCTAGGTGAAAACTTACTAGTTGCAGAAATCTAAAACAAATGTTCTGCTATCTCAGGAAATTCAAACCAAGCTTACCTATTAAAAAACATTTAAAGGTAGTTGGTATTTTTAAATTGTTTAATAAAGAATGACCCTTCTTTGTCATTTTTAGTCCCTCAAGAAATAAGCGAAGTGGAAAGTAACTGAAAGTGCTGACTGCTACAAGTCTTGTTCCAATAACTGAGGGATCTAGATTCCACAATTCAAAGTGATCTCAAGCTGCTTAGGGCAAAGGTAAAGAAGGGAAGAGATAGATAATAAACATCTAGCATACAAATTTCTGTAAGACGTTTGGTCAAGAAATCTCAGCCCTTAAATCTCAGTCCTTCCTGACCCAGAAGATATATCCAATGAAACATGCCAATGTTGTGTCTTGTTGAGAAGTATCATCAGGTCACACATAGTTCAGAAGAAAATTAATGGAAAAACCACTAGGTTCATTTTAATGAGGATTTCAGAGACTTTAATTCTGTTCTGTCTGGTCAACACTGATAACTTGTGAAAAGGAAAAGCCATCCATCCTGCTATTATTAAAATTTGAAGATCTGGAAAGAGCGCACACAGATGGGGGGGCACAGATGTTTGTTTTGGGCACTCTGTAGTTGTGCTTATCTGTAGAATTATACATAAAATAGCAATTTTAGTTGAGTATTTTATGTTGTCAGTGTACATAAAGATAGTCACCAAATGTGGGAATCAGGTTAAGAGAAGTTAATATTCTCCATGATTAATATAGTAAAAGTCAACATAGAATAAAAAAGAATATTCCTGTGAAACTCACCTTGCTGATAAATCAAGGGTGTTTCTCAACTTTATATTTAGAGTATGGTTATGTACTCAAGAAGTTTATGACTAGAATGTGATGTAGAGAAACTGAAATCAACTCAATGGTGTTTTAATTTATCTGTGGTAAAGATGACTTAAGGGAAGGAGTTTCTTAGAGTACAGAGCTACTCCTAGTTTCTCCTGCCAGTGACCAGGAATAACTGTTCCCAAATGACGTGTTGATTCTCTTGTACTAAATTTATCCTGGAAATAATTCTATATTACCAAAAGTTTAGTGGAATTGTCCAAAGAAAATAGAGACATTCTAGTGCCCTTAAATAAATCGATCAGGTAAATCATTTTGTTAATTAGTTTCTTAAGAGTTCAGTAAAGCTGAGTCAATGAAGTAGAAATAATAAACTTCAAGCTATTGTCAACATTTCCACAAACTTGATAGAATTATATGTTTATTATCAATAGGGTTATGCACGACAATTATTCTAGGTAAAGATTCTTTGAAATAATTATGTCACGTCACAGGGTAGCAACATATAACTTTGGTCATTGTTCAGTAGGTCTAGCAACAAAGTCTTTAATTAATAGATGATTAAATGCAGTTTGTTAGACAAAGTATTTTAAAACAGAGTCTGGTCGGGGATATAAGACAAAAATAATGGCAAGATGGAACCACTGTTGTTTGAACAGATACACTCTGATAAATTGATAAAGCCAAGTATCTTAACCTATAAAGCTGAAGACTGCACTGAGTATTACTTTTTTTTTTTTTTTTCGTGAAGAGCTTTCCACATACCATCATGTCTTTTTAAATACAAGGATGAGTAAACAATTTAGAATTTTGAATTTGGGGGGAGGTGGATTAAAAGACATCATAAAAACACAAGAGAGCATAATAAATTCCATTTCTGAATTAACTTGAAAGTAAAATTAAAAGATCAAACCATCACTGGAAAACTATGAAGAAACAGGGAAGAGCGATGAAAAAGCATTAAGAAGATCAGGTACTAATCTAGAGCAGTCTAAAAATTTACCCTTGATGCCTCTGTAAGAAAATAGTATGTTCTCTGGGCGGGATTTCTCAACCTTGGCACTGTTGATGTTTAGAGCTGGACAATTTTTTTGTTGTGGGAGACTGTCCTATGCATTGTAGGCTGTATAACAGCATTCCTGGGCTCTATGTTCTAAATGCCATGGCATCCTCCCCAGTGGTGGCAATCAAATGTCTTCAACATTGCCAAATGTCAGCAGGGGGTGGGGTACAAAAATCAACCCTCTGAAAACCAGTGCTCTAATGCTCTGGGAGGACTTCATGAGGCACTAATCTCTAACGAAATAGTTTTTCTTGGTCTTTACTGTTTTCATTTGCTGTATTTTATCTTCCAGTTTTGGAGAAATCAATTCACTGAGTACATGATTCTCAGAAGTTGAATCTACTTAAAGCTAGTCACTTGACTTTGATGTAAAAATTACACATTCTTGTATCACAAAGGAGCTAAAGACATCAACTGACATACAATTATGTTTCATTATCTGTCTCTACCTTTTCCCAGATTATCTGGCAAAATATGCCATTTAAAGGATTAGGGACACACTTCTCTAGGGTGAGTTGCCTTTATATTTTTCTCTTATTTTGATCATCTAACAAAGTGAGAGAAAATTTATCTTGTCCCACAACTTATTTTAAAACAATATCTTACTTTAAAACAATTTCTTTCTTTCTTTCTTTCTTTCTTTCTTTCTTTCTTTCTTTCTTTCTTTCTTTCTTTCTTTCTTTCTTTCTTTCTTTCTTTCTTTCTTTCTTTCTTCCTTCCTTCCTTCCTTCCTTCCTTCCTTCCTTCCTTCCTTCCTTCCTTCCTTCCTTCCTTCCTTCCTTCATTTCTTTTCTCTCTTTCTTTTATAAAGTGAAACTCTTTTCTTCCTTAGACATCTGTTGGGAAAAATCTGCATGTAAAATAGATAAAATTAGTATCCCAGTAATACGGCTTGTTTGTAATGTCAGTTCATAGTATTGGCTTATTATAAAGTCAATCATGTTAACAGACTCTAAAAATATTGGTACTAAAAATCAAGGGTTAAGAAAGTTGCAGAGTTATATTAATTTTATCATTCAATTTATTTCTGTATTTTTATTTGAAAAGCAAAATTGATTCAGGAAAAGTTATAGTTTATATTAATAGGGATTAGAATCTAAATTCATAATTTTAGCTATGCAAACAGAACCTCTCCTGAATTAAAAGAAAAAAATTCAGGCCTATACCTTATTAATAAATGACACATTTGTAGTAAATTCAAATATCTGTATAAAGATGGTAAGAGAAAGTGGTTCGTGTAATGTATTAGTGTTTGCTATTTGGTACAGAACATATTTCAGTTTAAAGTAGATTTTCTTTTTAAATTATAATTCTTATATAATGTTGAATGTATTTTTAGTAGTATTTTATTTAATTTTTATTTATTTATTTGAAAGTATATTTTTGTAATGAAACAAACTTAATATTTATAAAGACAATTTGAAAATGATAAACTTACTTTTTTTTTGACTTATTGATATGTCATTGATGCCTATGAGTCAAAACTGCAAAACACTATCATCTGTACTGAATAGTTTTCATAGAGTTCGATAACTTATATAATGGTCTTTAATCTTATTTTTTTAAAGTAATTATTTTGGCTCCTGTTTTGAAGGAACCTCTGGGAACTTATACTTTATTTTTTTCCATATGTGTTGCAGATTTCTTCTAGTTTTCTTTTTTAAATTTTTCTTAAGCTTTTAAAAATATTATTTCAAATTTACAGAAAAATTGTAAAAAGTCCATATCTCCTGTAGACAAAATGCTTAAAACCCCAGTGTACATTTCCCAAAAGGAAAGATGTTCTCCTCTTAATCTCAAACAATCCTCTAATCAGAAAATTAATACAATGATACCTTCCAGTCCACAAACCTCATTCAAATTTGACAGCTTCCCCAATAGTATTTGTTATCTTTATGGTACTGAATCATGCACTGCACCTATTTTTACCACTCTTTAGTGTTCTTGATTCTGGAGCATTTCCTTAGTCTTTCTCTGTGATTCGTGACCTTGACAGATTAAACAGTAAGACATTTTATTTGGTAGAATGTCCTTCAACCTGGGTCTTTATTTTGTTATGACCAGGCTTATATCATCCATTCCTGTCAGAAAGACTCCAGAAATGAGGCTATGCTCTTCTCAAGTTGATCATATGTTGGAGACATGAGATAACTATTCATCCTACTTCTGGTGAGCCAACCTTAACCAGATGATCAAGTTGCCAGCTTTCTTCACTTTAAAAAAATCACCATCTTCCTCTTTTAATTATTAAAGATTTTGTGTTGAGGTACTTCAAAATTATGACAATAACCTCAAATTCATTAAGCCTCTATTCACCTCCTGAATTAATGACTACTATATGGCTGTCAAATGGTGACTTTTTATTTCTATTATTTATTCTGCTGGATAGATCCATTGGCATTCTACTGTTGGATAGCTCTTTTCCTTCTCTTTCATATTTAATTATTTATTTATATTAGTATAGATTTATGGCTTCTTATTTTATTCAATAGATTGCAATGTATTATTATGATTACTTATTCTGATCCTCAAAGTTTTTTAGAATTGGCCAGTAACCTCGCTGCTGTGTTTTTTTTTGACAGTGTTTTCACCATTCATTGAGACTTCTTTACTTTCAGAATGGGATAGCCCAAGCCCATATTGTATCTCCCCCAATAAAGTGCCAGAATCAATTATTTATCTAAGAAATTATGTTCCCTTTTAGTAAAGAATGTCATTTGGAAACCAAAATCTGCTGTCAGAGTGCTCATGGCTAGTGGAGTGTCACTCCTTTCAGGTCTACTTGGGAAACAGAGCTGAACTTCTATATGTCTATACATCAGATGTACATATGTGTATGTGCATATATTTTTTATACACATAAATCTATATCTTTATCTCTATGGCTATCTATCTATCTATCTATCTATCTATCTATCTATCTATCTATCTATCTATTGAAAACTACAAGTTTACTAAATCTTTCCAATTCTAGTGTATAACGTAAGGGTTATTTTCAGCTTTCCTCTTTTTATTTTTTAACAGTGAGGAATATAGCTCTCATTATTGACAATATAGTTATATTTTCTGAAAATGAGCATAATAATTAACTTTCTATCACACTTTGTTTTTCTTCTATCATCCAAGAGAAGAGAAGGGAAGAAGGAAAGGAAGGGAAGGGTGTAGCTGTTCTTTGCAATTTATGGGGCAATTATTGACTTGAACATTCACTATAGCTCATCTCTAGAGGTATTTCCTAATCATTTTACCTGTCTTAATTTCTCTCTGGCTCCGAGTTTGGTAATAAAGTGACTATAGAATATTTTATAGAACTAGGCAAAGAATAATGTTCAACAATTGTCCTCTGTCTAGCTTTTATGTCTTGATTTAACCCACCTTCCTCATCTATTCTGCCACTGCCATTGATTTCTTTCTTGCTTGAATTGCTTTAATAGGCTCCTAAATGCCAACAATCTTGTTTTGTTCAGTATTTTTTTTTCATGTCAATACAAGAGTGATCCCTCTAGAACACAAAGCTGAGTACAACATTCTATTGCTTAAAATTTCTCATGGCTTTTTATTGCTTCAAATTCCTTAATGTGGGTTATAACGATTTCTATAACTTCATTAATTCTTATTTTTTCTCTAAATCCTTCTCTAATCACCTTCTTCACTAGATTTTCTATGTCAGCTACCACAGGTATTTATATGTATATGTGTGTGTATGTAGGTATGTATGTATGTATGTATGTTTGTAGGTAGGTATACAAGTCGTGCTGGGAAGCAACAACTGAGAGGGTTTTTTTGATGCCAAATTTTCTGGGTTTAAATTATCTTTCATCATCTGATTAGAAACGTATTTTTGTGATGAAGTTACTATTGTGGTAAAACAAACCACCCAAAACTCAGTGATATAAAACAAAAACCATTTTAAGGCCACAAATTCTGTGGGTCTGGATTCAAGAAAGGGTCATTAAGGACAGTTCTTTGCTGGGTCTGGAGGATCCACTTCTAAGATGACTCATGTGTCTGCTGCCCTACCTCGGATGGCTGGAAGATGGGCTCTGCTGGGGTTGTCAACCACACATCTCCATGTGGCCACTCCAGCATGGCCATCCCCAGATAAATGGGCATTTTACTGGAAGCTCAAGGATTGAATACATGTGTTCTAGCAAACTAGGTGGGAGCCACTTGGTCTTTTATGACCTGCTCTCTGGGTCATATGGTGTCTTTTCCACTGTACTATACTGGTCAAAGCAAGATTCATGAGAACATAGATCATTTCCATGTTTTTAAACTGTCACATCTTTGGAATTTCTATTTCTGTGCTTATTTTCCTTATCTGTAATATAAGCATGGATCAAATGAGATATTTTATAAAGTGACTGAATACATAGTAAGTGGTTAATTAATATTATGTACTTTTGTTTTTCAATAACATTTGAGCCTAAAATTTAGTTACCTTTCCTCATTCTCTGATGAAAATGTAGGTATGTCAACACTTTTTTCAGGAAGTCCTCTTTCACTTTTCAAGGTCCTGCCTGGGTCCAGTCCCTTGATCTCTACAGTGTTATAAATGCCTATTTATGTGTTTGTCTCCCCTATTAGTCTGAGGCCTCTATGGCAAAAACAGTTAATATAGTATTTTTCGCATACATCATAGTGTCTGGTCCATATTATATGCTTAGTAAATGCTTGACAAATGAATGTCTTTATTCTTAGAAGACAGGGCCTTGAGATCTTGAGATAGGATAATCATATATCTCAATTTGCCTGGGACATTTTCCATTTACATCTGCTGTTGTAGCACAATTATTAATAGTGCCACATTTTATTCTCAAAAGGTTCCTAGTTTGGATAATTAATTTTATAGTATCTACTCAAAGAGCCATCTAGAGTCTCAATAATATTAGTAAAGGAAAATCTGCCCTTCGCCTTCTGACACTCTTTCTTATCACAGTAGAAGTGCTCATGGGAAACACTGGAGCCTGGGAAATTCTTCTGACCAAGGTGGGGAGGGTGTTGAGGGAAGTATCGCTTGTTTCGTCCCAGTGAGCCAACCTATAGTGCTGAATCACTGGCAGCATTTCCCAAAAGTGAATTAAGAAACTATTTCCCATTGACTCAAAGGTTGTGAGGCTGTCACTGGTCCATAGTGACTGGAAAGGAATCACGTGGTTAGCTTTGACTTATATTGAAAATTGGCTTAAGTCCACTCTGAAACCCCATTCCCTGTTGTTCTCCAGGGTTCTTAGAGTATTGCCCCACATACTTTTCAGGAAGTATTGGCTAGTGAGTGAGTGCTCTTGGGGTATGCTGTGAAGGACTTTGAAATGAAACAAAATTGCATTAGGACTAAACTATAAATGAGCTAATGCGCTGATGTTTGCTCTAACCTGGAAAAACAGGTTTAAAAGGTACTGGGAAATCAGGCCATAGGATCACTCTAGAAAAGAAATTTGAAAGAATGTGTCATCACCTCAGATAGTGCTGCCAATTGCCATTTTTGGAAGTTAAGGGGACTTTTTTTTTTTCTTTCTGGCTGGTCTTTCTCATTTCTCAAGGCCCAGTTTAAGTACTGCTTTGTCCACGAAAATTTCCTGGGTTGCCACAGACTGACTCACCTCTCCTTGACTTCTGCTTCTCCCCATCTTCTTAAGCTTGCCTTTCTTTTAAAATTTGATTAATCTGGCCATTCTCCTGTAATGACAATAACCTTTGATACAGCACTTAAGTGTGCCAAGCACTGTGCTGAAAGCTTTGTAATAATCACTCCTTCTAATCCTTACCACAAGGCAAGTACTGTTACCTATATTTCATAGATAAGAAAAGTCAGATAACATTGTATTGTTATTTGTTTTTAGCATTACATCACCCGCTTCCCACCTAATTGGTAAGACTCTCAAGAACTACCAGTAAATTTCTTACCTCTTGTTATCTTAATTTCCTATATACAGTAGGAATTCAAAGGAGCAAGTTATTGATATTAATGGCTGATATTACTTTCTATCACCTCCATAAAGACAGGATTTTAATACATACATATGTAGAAGTGCTCTATAAGCCACTTATTAAGCCCTGGAAACCTCATAAAAAGCCAGGAAAATTAAGTGTGAAGAGAGAGAATAATAAGTGTGTGGGACTAGCCATTTTTAGAGTCCATTGATGTTGCTTTTGAAACACAGGAAGCTTTGCTCAGCATTTGTTTAAAAGAGGAAGAAAATGTTTAAAATGTTAGGCACATTGTGACTATTTGAATATTCTCTGGTTGATTTCCAGCATTACATCTTTGAAAATGTCCTGATTTTCCTATGTATTCTTGTGCTGAGTGGTATTTCCTGTCTCAGCCTAAAAAATGGGATTTGACTCTTAACGGGAAGCATCAATATCAGCATTTGCTGCAGTGACAGAGATATTAAAATAGTGACTAGTATGTGGAAACACATTTAAATTTTGATCTTAAAATAAGCCATACACACTAAATAAATGTATCTGAAATAAGTATGCATATCTTATAATTTTTAGTCTGATTTTCATTGTCAAGAATGTTTCCTTTTAAAATTCTTTTAAAGAGTTGGCCAAATATCATTTTTGTGTTTTCTGTCTCACATACCCAAATTGTTAGATATTATGTTGAAGAGGTCATAGAAGAAAGAATCATGAAAATTACAGATAAAAAATTAGGTCATTTTCTCTCTGCTTTCCCAATACAGGCTGTTTCCTTATAGAATATTCTCAAATATTTTTTCATCCTAGTTTAGAATTACACAAATGATGGGGCCATTCCCCATTGTTCTGAGAGATTATTCCATGGAATAATGGGACTTGCTTCAGGTATATATTTTTTTTTCTGTATTTTCAACTTAAAATTTCTTTGCTCAATTTCATTTCATTACCCTTTGGACCACCTGTATAGTTCTTCACAGAAGGTTGCAAGATGCTCTAGCCGATAGGAAATGAAACCCTCTGCCAAAGTCCATTAGGAAAAAAAAAGCATATAAAGTCTTAGGCCTATCACAGCTACAGAAGATTGTTCCAAAGAGAAAATGCTTAGGCCTTAAATGCCCAGAAATAATCAACCCTCTTGTATTTTAGATTTGGTCGAATGGTTCTTTTTTCCCCCAAATTGAAGGAATTCAGATTTCTTTAAAAAATGAGGAGTGTATGCATATATGTGTGTATGAGAGAGAGTTGCCTGGAAAAATAAAATATGTTTAAAATTTCTCCTACCCTTTGCCACTGTGCTCCCTCTAACTTTTTTATTTTAAGCTTGTTACCTCTTTCATTCATTCACTTCATTGAGATAGCAAGAACAACAGGAAACTCTCCATCTATACTTTTCCACGTTTCAACAAAGAATACTCAGAATAATTTTGGGACCTGGGTTCATTTACATTTGATGTATGTAAGCCTGCTTCATTTATTGGTGTTTATTGACATGAGACATTATGATAGTGGGTATTTCTCAAATATAACTACAGAACTAGATTAGAAAAGGCTCATAAAGGTTTTTTTTTTAAGTAGGTATAAAAAATATCAGACTTCTTTTGGGCTAACACTAGACTTCTTGTTCATGGGAAAATAAATGAAATAAGGGGCCTGATTAGTTTAGTCTTGAGTTGTCTAGAATTCGTTACCTAGTAAGTTAGACTTGTATCAGTATATTCAGTATGGCCTCATATTCTAGCTATAACCTGGGCTTTTCCAATTCTCCATATCCCAGAGGTACTAAGCTCAAGGTTTGAACCATGTTTTATTGGTCTCTGTATGTCCACAGCTGAGCCCAATGCCTGGCAGACATCAGGTGCTTTGTTTAATAATTGAAAAATAAGTCATGTACAAATTAGAAAAAAAGTAATGAGAGTAGTCATTTATCTAATATTTTTGACACCCAGCACTGATCATTTTTAATATCCCCAGATGAAAAACATATTTTAGTAATAATCATGATATGAAATTGAAGATAATAACACCAGAAAAGAATATAGACAATAAAATTTAATTAAATTTAATATATAACATGGAAATGAAAAAATTAAAAATAAAAATGAACCATGTTGTAGAATAATATTTTAGCTACATATATTAATTAATATATAATACATTATGATTTCTTGAGAAAAAGAAAAATATTATATGCTGTCATGTACTCTGTTCTATTATTTCCCGAGTCAAAGATAACTAAAGTTTATCTTTTTTATCGTCACAATCATTTTTTCTCTTGAATATATTATTTTAAACAGATGAAGCTGTAGTTCCATAGATGTTAGAGACAGAAC
Source organism: Macroglossus sobrinus (assembly GCA_004027375.1). Classification (NCBI taxonomy): domain Eukaryota; kingdom Metazoa; phylum Chordata; class Mammalia; order Chiroptera; family Pteropodidae; genus Macroglossus; species Macroglossus sobrinus. Next base: position 114,591 of record PVKZ01003066.1, read on the forward strand.
TACCCCCAAGCAAGTTCAAAGGATTCTGAACCATTTTGAACTTACTCTCACAATGAATGTGGGTAGCTGAGTCTTTGGGCATATGAATGGGTGTCTTTTGACTTAACTTCTAAGTAAAATATTTATTTTACAATATTTATTAAAAATAATATATTATTTATACATTTAAAGATTCTATATGTATTATTACAACTTACCTGTAATCAGAACAATTGTTTAGACCTTACACCAACAAAAGATATTTTGGATGGGAAGAGTATTTTATCAATGTCAATGATTAGAGTTGACAGAGCATAGGGAAAAGAAAACATGGTGTGCTTTTGAGTTTTTTATTAATTTAGTTTATTATTAAAAAATTCCTTCTATTTAAAAATTTTTAAATTCTCTGCAGACTATGATGAATTGCTGGCACCTGGTGGCTGACCACTCCCATTGTCTGTCCTTGGTATGCCACTGTGGAAGTGATTAATTTTGCTTTGAACACAATTTTACATTAAAAATAATATAAAAATCTCAAGTTACCAAGTTTGACTTCCATAGTTTCCAGATATCCAGTAACTAATTTTTAAAGACCTAACTAGGAAAAAGAGTGGAAGAAGAGTGAAATCCTGCAGAAAGGGACAGGGCACCCTCAGAGAGTAGCAGCCTGTGTTAGGCCCCTAGGAGAGGAAGACCAAGGACATCAGCACTTTAGAAAGGGAAGTGAGCAGCAGACCGAAGAACTGACATTAATGTTTTGTTGGTGATTATCTTGGTGGTGGGAAGATCAGAAGCAAGTCAATTTTTTTAGGCTTAACTTCCCATCTCATTCTTTTAATTTTTACCTTTGACCAGGGTTAGGCATACATGTTTTCTCCATTCTATTGCCCAGTTCCTGAGGAGACCCCTCCCACTCTTCCTTCTGTGGCTTATCTGCTTCTGTCAGGCAATTCCATGGTGAAAATGGTGAAACACTAAATAAATACATCTCAGGGTCATCCGGAACATTTGTATGCCAAATGCGTGGTGCGAGTAGGGAGGGTTTTGCCTTAAATTCTTTCTGACTTTCTTCTCTTCTCAGGCTCAGTTTTGTCTTGCTGACAGAGTTAGCAGGGAAACCCCTGCAACCCTTTGTAGGCTTTCTGTGTACTTCCTCCAGTCGGAGTAAAGGTAACCAAGAAGCACAATTCTTTGAGATGATTCTTAGTCATTCTGTTTTAGTCCTAATCCTGTCTAACAGAAGTCTCATACAAATATATGAGAATACTCTACTTTAACTTGCTGATCTTAGCCCCTCCATTTCTTACTTACCTGTCAAAAATGGAATTTCAATAGATCCATTACTTGGGCTATTATTTTTTTAAAAAATGTTGGCGAGGATGTGAAGAAATTCGAATACTTGTGTATTGTTAGTAAGAAAATAAAATGGTGCAGCCACTAAGGAAAACAGTATGACAGTTTTTCTAAAATTAAAACCAGAATTAATATGTGATCTAGTGATTGTACTTCTGGGGATACACCAAAAACAATTAAAAACAGGGCTGTCTGGTGACCTGTTTCATAAGTATGCATTCCCATGTTCATATCATCATTGTTAATATAGCCAAGAGTTGGAAGCTGCCAAGTGTCCATCGAGGAAAGAATGGATAAACAAAATGTGCTATATACATACAATGAAATATTACTCAGCCTTAAAAAAAAAGGAACTTCAGACACATGCTACAACATGGGTGAAACTTGAGGACACTATGCTAAGTGAAATAAGCCAGTCACAAAAAGACACATATTACATGATTTCATTTATATAAGTACCTAGAGTAGCCAAGCTCATAGGGATAGAAAGTAGAATGGTGGTTGTCAGGGGGTTGGGTATGGGAAGTTGTTTAATGGGTATAAAGTTTTAGTTTGGAAAGATGAAAAAGTTCTAGAGATGAATGGCGGCAATAATTGTACAACAGTGTGAATGTATTTCATGTCACTGAACTTTACAAGTAAAAATAGTTATACATAAAATTTTACCCATTGTACAAGAATGTAAATATACTTAATGCAACTGAACTGTACACTTAAAAATGGTTAACATGATAAATCTAATATTATGTATTTTTTCCACAATAAAAAAAGATAGAATCTGACAAAAGTTACACACCTTCATCCTTCAAAACTGCATGGGAAAATAATGATGTTATGTGTATTTTACTACAATAAAAGATAATTGAAAAAATAAATTTTCAAGTTTGATTGTTACATGTCACTCTTAACAAACATAATAGAGAACATTTTCAGTGAGCTAGAGTCTGATGACAGAAGCCACGTGATCTTGCTCATCACAGGCAAGTTTTGAAATAAAGCTTGGTGGTGGAAGTTATTCTAATAGAACATGTGGGTGAGTGGTGTCAACTTATTTTTACCAGCAGAAGAGTAAATCAGAAAAGCAAATGACCACCATTGTCTCACAGGATAGTATTCTCTGAGATTGAGATGTCCCAAAAGATCTTTATTGCTTTTAGTGATCTGAATGTTCATTTCTGCTTCTGTGGCATCTTACTTGAGGTTGTTCATGCAAGTTGATTTTTGGCAAAATTATCTAAGCGACACTAAGCAAAATTAGATGTTATGTGGATTAAAGCAACATTTTAAAAAACAGAGGTCTTTAAAAGCTGTAATGCGATATCCCTCTTTTGGCATTTAGGTTACCAGGCCAGAGGTGGCATGGGTTATTAGTAAAAGAAAGCTATGATTATGTTGGAGACTATATGGCAATAGGAAACAGCAATAATGATGCTTTGATTGAAGCCTTTCCTTCCCAGGGTTCATATATACAATAATTTCTTTTCATGATACACTGAGAAAGTAGGGAGGAGTGGGGATTATTATCTCCACTTTATAGAAAGTGAAATTGAGGCACAGGGTAATAATTGATGTTGAGGCAGTGACTCATTGGCAGGGATAGAAGTAGATAATAGGCTTCTAGTTTCCTGATCTCAGAGTCTCCTGCCTAGAAATAGCTTGCTTTATGATTCTGTTGATTCTACTCAACGAAACTTTTCCCCAAAGTCCCTATACATGGCAACAATTGGGTATCGCCATAAGCTTTCTAACCAGAAAAGCTAAACAAAGAGATTTGGAATTTCAAGTTCCCCCTCAAGTGAGGGAATAGGTAGATGACTGTCACATAACTTCAACATTGGTTGGAGAATCTCAATTTTCTTGACTGTCACATTTCACTGTTTCTAACTTCATTTAAGCAGGAAAAAAAAAGATTGGAATTTTCATGAGCTCCATTTTCTTGGCTTAGAATCCACACGCTCCAGTTAAGTGCCACAGTGAATAAGTGTCTCCTCTGTGTTCAGGGAAAGACCACCCTCTGACCCAGGGATGAGATTTCGCAACACGCAGATGGTGGTTTTCAGAAGTTCTCAGCTGGAGCAGCTAAATAAGACTGAGACAACACAATCCCATAGACAAAGTTCAGACCTATTTTAATCTCTGAGTGAGGCTGTTACTTTGGGACAAGGCTCTTCTTGTCTGATTTCCTGCTATTTTCAGTGATTCACAAGCCTAAACCTCTTTCATCTGGGAGTGTGGAGCCACATTCCCCTTTCAGATTTGTTTGTGAGTTAAAATAGTTCTCATCCTTAATCTTCTTGGAGTGTCTTCTGACATAGAATTCCTCAGACTGTGAGCCTAGAGGAATCCTCTGGAAAAAAGAGTTAGGGCAGGCTTGAAATGCAAATCCCTGGGGAAGAATGGGAGTGTAGCAGGAAGTGAGATTGCTGCTTGCTTGGATGGCCCCACAGAGACTCAGAGCCAACAGATCATTTGGAGGATCTCACTTATCCAAAAGGTGATAGTTCTCTGGAAGGCTTCTGCACTACAATCAGATGTATAGATTTTGCCCTATTCTATCTGCTGTAGTGTATGCACCATGCCCATGTTTTTCTCAAAGTCTCAGCATCACTCTAAATCTGGTGAAGTTAGGATAATAGACTCTCCTTAGTTTTTTAATGACACAGGTCTCATGTTTCATAATCACTGGTCCATTCGGAATAATTGTCCTCATATTTATGGGTTATTTCTCGAAAGTGAATGTTACACTATAAAAGCTTGCTTACGTGATTTTTATATATCCTGTGGTTTTTGAGTTTGCCAGTTTTGTCCTTTTTCTTAGAACTTCATCCTCTGTAGAAACGTCTCAAATCACTACTCCTGAATTGTTTAATAACTCAGTTTGAGGTAAATAGAGAAGAGGTTAAGAAATGTACCTAAGCTAGCCTTCAGGGAACCTACTTAGAGTAATAATATAGATAAATTACTACTTATTGACTCTAAACTCGTTGCCAATTGCTTTCTATACAGTCTCTAATTTAATATTCATAAGAATCCTATAAGATCATTTTGCAGAAGACAAACAAAGTTTAGGAAAGTTAGGTAATTTTCCATAAGTCACACATTTAGTCTGGATAGAACTAAGATTCCATCTCAGATTTTTAAGACACAATTTTGCTGAAACTTTGGAAATAAATGTTGGACTTCCCCAATGACATGGTCTTTGTGGATACCATAAAATTAAATATTTTTTAAATGTTCTCTCTCACGTGCTCTCTCTCTCTCTCTCTCTCTCTCTCTCTCTCTCTATTTATTTATTAATAAATTTATTTATTTTTTATGGTGACATTGGTTAACAAAATCTAGAAAACTTCTCTCTCTCTTTAAAGAAAATGTCCCTGAGAAACTCTGGTGAGTTGCCCTTTTCATTTGTTTATAAGAGGAAATGAGAACTTTGTGATTGTTCCACACATTCTTGCCGCTTCCCTAAATCAAAGAAATAAAGAGCGACAAAAGCATGGCCGTCAAACATGTTTTCATATGAAAAGGTCAAAAACCAAAGATCCTTTAGTTTACACCAAGGAAATAGTGGGAAGAGAGCATTGTCACAGAAAATATCAGGAATTGCAAAAATAAATAAATAAGCAAGAGGCATGTGGAGAGGGATGGAGAGAAGGAATTAACATTTTGTTTCTGAATTCTGATCCAAATCTAATGTTTTCACAAGTAACAGTCGAGCAAAAGACTGAAGGCCTTTGGGTTTGGCTGTATCAACACTCCACCCAAAGTGAAATGGAGAATTGTTACCATCCCAAGCAGACAGCAGAATGCACTACTACAAGCTTGTCTATACTCCAGAGCAAGGTGCAGAGTTAAGCCAATTATCCAAAATGTCAAGTCAGAGAAAAAATAATATGACTCCAATTATCTGATAAAAATGTCTGGAAGCCTGAATAAGAGACACAAATTTTTATCTTTTTTGATGTAAACAGAGTGAATTTGTGTTTAGGCAATTTCAATTGTTAGTTAAGATTTTTTTAGTTTCTAGACTTATTTCTCACAGAAGAAGTTTCATATTCCATAGTGAGGGAAGGGCTGTGGCTGGAGCTTTGATTTTTAGGTCACTGCCAGTGCTGGGGAAGGATGAAAGTAGGGCTTCTCAATCCCAGCTTCAGAATCATCCTGGGAACTTTTAAAAGTATACCAGTGACCCTGGGCCTATCTAAGGTCAACTAAATCAGAATCTGTGAGAATGGAGGTTAGGCCAGGACATTTTCTAAAAGCTCTGAAATGATTGGAAACCATCTAAGATTGAGAATCAAGAGGATACCATTATGCTGATAGTGACAGGTATAAAAAAGATGGAGACTACTTCAGCTCAGTTGCCCGAGTGGTTCACAGACATCTGATTTTTAAGAATATTGAAAAGAGATGAGACAAAAAGACAGTGTAGGTTTATTTTCTTTCCTTTTCACTAACATGATGACCTCCTATATCAGTCTAAAATGAAATATAACGTAAAGTCCTTAAAACTAGTTACAAAAGCAAATTTTTAAAATACAAAAAATTTTTCAGAAATGAAAATTAAAAATCTATGTTTTGATGAGCATGACTGAATCGGAGAACAACATTAACCAAAAATTTGTATTTTAATATCATTCAGGAATCACCTTCACAAAGTTCTTTTGCTTTGTACTTTACTATTTGCACAGGTACGATTATTTACCGTGCCTATTTGATGGTTTAAAGTAGGGGTTCTCAAACTTTGTTGTGCATCCAAATTACCCAGGAACTTGGTAAAATCAAAATTGTTGGGCCCCATTCCCAGGGTTTCTGGTCTGGTAGGTCTGGAGTGAGACCCAATAATTTGCTTTTCTAACAACTTCCTAGGTAATTTTGGTTCTGGGACCAAAACAGACTAAGGTAGAACTTGAACACCTCTCCCCAGAAAGCTCATTATAAGTGTGTGAAGAATAATTTAGTATTTAATTTAGTATTATTTAATTTAGTATTATTTAATTTAGTATTATTCTAAATTTAATATTTAATATTTAATTTAGTCTTATTCCAAAATGAATTTCAACAATTCTCTAAAAGTATAATAATAGGTAAAATTTTTTAATTAAAAAAGTTAAGAAAATTTGGGTGAAAAGTAAAGGCTGAGGTATAAAATAAAACCAAGTAGCACATACATATAGAAACTAAGTATTTTTAAAAGAAGATAAAAAATGTATTTTATTATTTATCAAAATATGCATTTAATAGTATAAATTTCATATAGCAAATCATATCATTTCTGAGCTTTTTATTATTTCTGAAGTGTTTTGAAACTTAAGTAATATATTTAACTATTCTGAAGTGAAGCAAAAATGAAAAATTGTCTGGCCTAAGGATACTAACGATTGATATGAGATTTTATTTTGTTTTTTCTTATGTATGTAGACTGCTTTCAAACAGAATACAGTAAAATGGAATTAGTGACATGCCTGGTTTATTTAATACAGTTGTGTATAGTAAATAACTAAACTGAAAAAAAGTTGGAAGCTTGAAATTTTTAGATTCATTACACAGGAATACAAAGTCAAAAGCAAAAGTAGTCTGAGCAAATAAAGCAAGTCAAATGGAGACTGTGATCCCTGACCTGTCTCCCTATGTAACAAGGGCAGCCATGGTAGTTGTTATTGCAGAAAACCAGGTCTTGGAGTTTTATATAAAATTTTAAATGCTGACAACAAATTCAATTAAAAAATAATACTATATGGGTCAAACAAAAACACTTGTGGGCCAGATTTAGCTTTACTAATTGTAAACTCCAGTCTTCAGAGATTAATTTTACCTGGTTAATTACCAACTGCTCTTTGTAATCTGGTTATGTTTCTACCCAGGCAGCTAACCAGAGCAGAGCTAAACGATTTGTTGACTCCTATTTGCATGGTTTTTCTTTAACCTTCTGGTTCTCAATGTGTAGTCATAAGTTGCATCAGCATCAACCAGAGAACTTGTTAGAAATACAAATTAGATTTGCCCACCCCATATGGACAAATTTTAGATGGCCCTCTCCAGCCCTACTGGATCAGAAACTCTGGGAATGGAATCAGAAATCTGTTTTAACAAGCCCCTTCATGTGATTCTGATGCCCACTAAAAGTTTGAGGACCTCAACTTACTTGAAGAGAATTTAGGCAGGCTCTTAAACCAGAACAGACTTACTGGGTTGGTAATAAGATGAATTCTTTACCAGCATTCCAGAGCTAGAGCTCACTGGTTATATGACATTCCAAATAGTTCTGGTTATTATTATCCCATCAAAAGATACTTTGACGTGTCCCTTTTTAAAAAGATATAGTTTCAACGTAGCACGGAGAGTCTTTTGCTAAGAAGTTTGCTAAGAATAGCTGTCAGTTTAGAAACTAGTGTCAATGACCATTTTTACTTATTCTTGCCAACAGTTCTAGTTGTTGTAGTTGGTGTCAGCTGAAAATATTCTCATTTCCTCTCTCACCCACGTTTATTCATTTTGCAGAACAGCCCTCACATATTTTTTGAAGCTACATAGAACATAAGTATAGAGATCCTTGCAACTACTTTCTAATGGGAAAATTGCTTCAAATATACAAATAAGAGTAAAGAAGTAAAGGGCACCTATTCTGAAAGAAAAACAATTCAATCTTAAATCAGTATATTTACCAATATCCAGATGTGTGACAACAAATACTAACATTTCAACCTACTGTTGAAATTTGAATATTTGAACATGCTATTTTCTTCCATGTATTTGACATCTTGTAGTTAGCATGGAGTGGTATAAGAAGCATTGGTGAGCTCTAAGGAAACTTGGTTTCTTGTCCCACATCTGTGCCTTAGACTGGTCATATGGGACTTCCCTTTTCTCAATTTGTAAAATGAAGGACTTGCGCTGCATGATGTCTGAGAGCTTTTCAGCTCTGAAAACATTCTATGATATTAAAGGCTTAATGTCATGTGGCTTATGAGTCTTTGCTGAAGCTTCTTTAGTTGTTTGGTTATCTGTGGATTGTTTATTCACATGCATTCCATTTAAATCACATGCTATGAGCTCATTTAATTGAACTTTTATAGTAATATTAAGCATTTATATATTGCTTTTGATCTTCAAAGCACTTAACATACTTATGAATCCTTCCAGTAACACTTTGAGGTAGCTAAGTATTATTAAAACCGCGTGTGAGAGCGGGGAGGGAGGGAGATATTTCAAGTCATTTTCATTTAGTGATTTGCCTCTGGCTAAAGGAAGAGAATATACCACGGTGGCACAATTTTTTAAAAAATGATCTTAAAAGGAGAGAGAGAATATACCAGGGCCAGAATTAAAACTGAGTCCCTGTTTTATATTAGACCTTAGTATCAAATCTTCATTTCTCTAAACATTCTTAAGGGTTTAGAATCCTCCCAGCTCTACTGCAGGATTTTCTCTAATCTCTGTAGGATGAAGGCATTTTGATGTCTGCCTCCTTGGAGGGCAGAGACCCCATCATGCACAAGTACAGGCCTCAGTTCAAAACTGAAGTTGTTGGTGATGGTGTTATGGGTCCTTTCCTATTTTAAACTGACAACTAAAATCAGAAGGAAATATACTTCCTGTACAAAAGTGAAGGTTTCTATTGCAAGACAGCAGCAAATCCATGGAGCATGTGATTTTGGCTGCTAGCTTGCAGGTTTGCTGTCTTAAATTTTCTCTGCAGCTTACCAGAGAGCAACGCCTTTTAAAATAATGCCAAACACATGTTGAACTTTGGTAACCTTTACTCTTTAATGAAAATATAACTCTGAGCAGTGTGTATAATCAGAGACCCAGTAATAAAACTATTGCTTAAAATTTGAAAGTTTGGTTTGAGGATTCATAATGTTGATACTGAAAGAACAGTATGGATGGAGTGACAGGCTGTGCAGAGAGATGACAGGGAGAAAGGGTAAAGGGAGGAAAGGAAGATAAATTGTTTAGGGGAGATTGGGTAACTGCAGAAGAATTTCACTATTTCCCCAGTGTCCTCCAGACATGTTCAAAGATAGGAAGACTAGTACTGAGATATGAATGTCAAAAGTACCTACATGAATAATTCTCTTGTATGAAATTAGGTCACTTTTAGCATAATACTCATATATTCTACTTTAAAAAATAGTTCAAATTAGACTTTTCATTTGTTATCTATTTTAATCAAAATTAATTTCTTTATAAAATTCAAATTAATTATATTATAATTTTAGAGATGTTTCATGGTCATAGAAATTTGTGAAATGGCTGCTTAAACTATTTTAAACATAAGTTTATATGTTCTGATTTTAAAAAAAATGGAAGCTACTTCATTCATATTTAGTAATGGGCTGTGAAATGTAGCTTCGCCAAACTGTTTTTAAGTTAGACGGTCTTTTCCTGGCAAATATTTTAGATTGTCTGCCCTTGGACTTATAACTGCATTGTCACACTGTTGTAAAAACATGCATTTGCCTCAGAAAATACTTTTCTGTTTTCATATTTATTGGCTCACCAAATTTCATTTTCCAAAAGTACTAACATTTGCTCTTAGATAAAAAGACGTTGTAGAAGAGGCAGCTGAGAGTGGCCTCCTGTTTGCTTCTGGCTGAGCTGCTCCTGATGCTGGTATTTCTCTGAGGTCTCGGCATTTCTCTGAGGCATTGTGCCTGGTGCTCATTTTTGCAGGTTCTGATTTGTGATGTTCTCTGTTGCTATAGGATTGATAGGGCTTTGAGGGTTTATAGAGACAGTAATTTGTAGTATCAAGTAGAGATAGACTATTTTTGAAATTAGAGTACTCCAAACAATTCCTAGGTCTCAAGATATTCTAGGTCAGTAACCAAAAGGTTTCTCTGGGACAAAAGAATCACCATATACAAAGGAAGCAGGTGAATTGTAGAGGCTATTTTGTCCAGGCAGTGGTAGAGCCAGGGAAATTGTCCTCATTAGTTTCTGGAAGGTCTCTCTTCCTTACACAATGCTGAAAGAATGATCACAAAATTTTACTTTACAATACTTGGGGTTTTTTTTTTGACATTGCAACTATCCAGGCAGAAATTATTTTTCTGTGCTCCATAAATCTGCTCCTTAACAACTTGGTGCATTCTGCTTTGTATTTTGATGAACTGCCTACATATCTTATTTGCTGTATTAGATTTAAGCTCTTTGGGGGTAGAAATCATATTCTATTACTCCCTCTGTATCTCTTAGTGCCTATAATTCTGCTTGAATACCATAGAAACTCAGTACATATGACTTATTCATTTATTCTTTATTCAATCAATATTTATTATGAGACCCTCTGTTTATTTTTCATTAAATAGTTTCTTTCATGAGGTACTCGGATGGTGATCCTGACTAGAAAAAATTCCTACCCTTTGTATTTAAAATATCTTTTATCATGGATATATAATGATTTCCAAAGAAATCAGCACTGTCCTCTTCCTATATAGCCATCAAGTGTGAAAGCATGTGGTTGGAAATAGACTATCTAACCACTATGGCTTTTGGAAAAAAGTCAATGCAAAATGCCACTATTTTTTTAGACACTGAAGGAAATGTATCAGAATTCCAAAATATAAATTGCTGTATCCCAAAATTCTTCTCACGTACTTACTCTTAAGAGGGTGCCAGAAAGTCGTATTCAGGGCCCATATAATTCAAATGTGTTAGAACATGCTTCACTGGGATTTCACTTAACAACATTGTGAGATGCAATATCAATTTAGCCCATACCATTTCTCTAGAATGAGTTTTAAAAAGAAAAAGGAATAAAAATGTCTAAGGCTGTACTTATATTAATGTCAAGTAGACTTTGAAAACTAACTTAAATAACTTGGTTTTCTAATTCTGTTTAACTTCACTGACTCTTTACAATGTCTCTTCTTTTCATACTAAAACTTTTTTTGGATAGGTTCAAAAACTGAAAGTTATAAATATTTCAGAGACAAGTCTCCTATCCTTACCCTTGTCTGCCTCTTCCCTGACTCCTATCTTTTTTCACTAAATGATTTCTTGTCATTCTTCATATTGTACATAAAGTTTTCTCATTCTTTATTTTTTTTATAGATTTAGAGTCTTTGGTTGTAATGATATATCGTAATTAATATAAAGTCTTCTATTTGTATACATGTAGGTTTTTTTCATTGTTTTACTATTATAAACAATGATTCAATGAATAAATTTATGCAAATGTCATTTTGGAAATAGGTCAGTGAGTGAGGTCAGTGTATATTTATATATTTAAGTCATTTATATTTCCATTTTTTGAACAATCTGCTCATATAATTCACTTTTGGGTTGCCACTCTTTTTATTATTGATTTTTAGTAGCCCTTTATGTATTAGAAAAATTAGCATTTTTCAGTTTAAGTTGAAGTTTTTTTGCTAGTTTGTTATATGTCTTGCATGTGTGTGTGTTATGTGTCTGTGTCTGTGTGTCTATGTGTCTATTTCAAAAGTTCTTTGAAATGTTATTGAATTGATTAACTTTTGCTTTTATGGCCTCTAAATTTTTAGCTATATTTAGAAAAGGCTTCTACACTCAAAAGTTAAAAAGAATTCTCTTTTGTTTTCTTCTAAATATTCTATGCTTTTATTTTTTATATTTAAATCTCTAATTCATTTGGAATTTATCTTGGTATATAGTACCTGATATATATCAATAAATTATCTTTTGACATAATCAAGAAAACTAAGATAAAATCTTCCTATAATTTAAAATAAAACCAAATCTATCTATTAAATGAATAGCTCAGATTGCTTGTCTACAATGATAATTCAATCCCTAGACTTTATATCATTTATAAATCTTTCAAATTTTCCAAGTTCAAGATTCCAACTTTGATTTAACAAAGAGGAGTAATTCATAAGGCCAACCTAATTAATCATCGTCAATACAATTCAGCATAAACTGAATGCCTCTAAAGGTCTACAGCACTAAACACAATAAATTACTTAGTCTGAGGTCCACATTAAAATTTTAATAGTTTAATGTGATGGCAATAATCATCTAGGAGTGAATACAGAAAAAAAACATTGAGTTAGATATAAAAAATCTATGCTATATAGTTCATATGTGATGTAAAAGATAGCATAAGCAGTAGATAGAAGGTTCTAGTTTTAATTGAACAAGTTTATTGAAGATATAAATTTTGACAGTACTTCTCATGGGAAATAGCTACAGAAGCAGGTGAAACAGGGACAGGAAGTGGCTCCACAGTAGAATGAGCTTCTTGAAACTCCTGGACAAATTTTTACTGGGGAAGACACAAAACAGGTATGAGATGTTGACAGAATTTGCCATCACTTTTAAAGGCCTACTTAGGGAAACCAACTGTGAACGAGCCCATATGTTCTTAAGATAAAACTATACAATGGAGCTGTTGCTAGAATTACCTCTATCTCACCTCAGATAACAGGCACTTGAAGATGACCAGGCCAATAAGAACAGATGAAGAAGGGCAAATCTCTATCAATTCCCAACTCCACACCACCCAGCTCACATCAAGAGGGGGACAGACTCTGGTTAATATGGACAGGAATGACCACAGTGAGTGAAGGTTTCATGGGTTATCATAGCCCGTTAGTTGCCCTCAGCATATAAAAAAAATTAATCGGACTAATCTGTAATCATGGAGTAAATGACTTTTGGGGATGTTCTAAATATTTCGGTAAAATGTACTGTGTAGATGTTTACATTGGTCATTTAAGGAGCTTTGAGATATGGAGAGAATACTGAACTAGATGTCAAAAGAACTGAGATTTAATTCTGGTTTTGTCATTTAGCTACTTAATTGTGTAAATTTAAGCAAGTCACTTACCCTTTTTAGTTTTGTGTTCTAAATAATTTAGCTTTGCTCTATGGATAAATAACTAAAATCTTAGTGGCTTACAATAACAAAACTTTTTTTTTTTTCCTAACATTGACATATGAGAAGAAGGATTAGATGCTTGTCTGCTTCAAATATCCTCTTTGTTCCAGGTTGAAGGAGCTGTCCTCTTCAGGACATTTGAGCTAATAGCAGAAAGAAAAGAATAGGGAACTGCCAAAACCATATAATGACTATTAAAATTTCTGCTTGACTATGGCACATGCAATGTTTCCTTACATACCAGTGGCCCAACAAAGCACATGGCCAAGCCCAATGCTAATTAGGTAGAGATATATACTTCTCCTGCATGTTACATTGCAATGGGTAGAGTCAATCCTTTAATAGAAAAGGGAAGTGAATATTTGGCAACAGTGATATAATCTATCTCAAGTTTTAATTATAATTTTATCACTACTTTCATAATAGGCAACACAATATTCTTTCTGATTTTTGGATATTAAATGGGGGCTTATATGATCACCATCATTCTTTCTGTTCTAAAGTTCTATAATTCTGGGAAACAGTCATTTTGATTTGTTGTCAGAATGTGATTAGAAGAAAGGAATGCAGCCAGGATCTACATTCTATTTCTGTTCCTATGATGAATGACAAGCATAGCTGGTTATAGTTAATCTCTTTTACTAAGTGGTGAGTGATGGAGTTTGAATTAAAACCCAAACTTGTTGGATTCTCTAAGCACAAATGTTCTTGTATGTTTAGGTCTGAATTTCTTAAATAGATTTTATAGTACAATACTTTTAAAAGTATAGCATAGTGATGGGACAGCAACTGAGCTCATGAAAAATAGATTTGGCTTAACAGAAATTGTAAAAAGGTCTCATGAAAAAATTGATTGCAATTAGAAACCACCAACACTTGATCCATATGCAAATATACAGTTGACATTGGATAACATTATAGATGCTAAAATTATCTGATGAGGTACCTGACATAGAGTAGTAATAATAATAGAAGACAAAGTGTGGCACCACTTGCTGGTAGATAAAGCCTGTATAGCAAATGGTGGACCTCACATCACATGGTCTGTGTTATATTATCCTGCAAGTGATTACTGATATTCTGTTTACACTCTTTTTAAAGGAAAATTATCAGAAAAAAATCAAAATAGCTATACCTATGTGTTTGATATTTCTCTCATATTTTCTAGAGTAATTGGAGAGGAAATATTGCTAATGCTGAGAGAGTTTTGTTTTGTTTTGTTCTTTGGAACACCCATTAACATCTCACAGAACACTAATGAGGTTTTACTTTGTTAAAAGATAAACTGATGCATACTAAAATTTGTAAGAGTTTATTTGAGCAAACATCTATTCAAATGGGAAGCTCTAAACTGGAAGCTCCACACACAGAAGCTAGGGGCAAAATTTTTATACAGAGGACACTGAAGAAAAACAAGGAAATTATTTGATTAAGTGATTGCCTTATTTCAGGAAGCCTAGTTGGCTGTTTGTGATTAGTTGTCCTTAAGTTTTGATTTCTTAACCTTGAGGCATTTAAAGGCTTAGGTTTTGGTTTGCTTACTTAGGCTGATAAGGCATTAGCATTACCTCAGTCTAATGGCTTCCTTGTTTAATTAATTTAGTACTTTTACGTAAGATTTTTGTTTGGAAAAAGCCTTGAAAATCACTAGTCTAAATTTTTAATCAACCTACAACTAATTGATTAAAATCAATAACTGATAGATTAAAACTTTAGACTAGTGATTTTTCAAAACTAAGTGCTTAGTCCTACATGCAGACTCGAAAGAATGACAAAGACCACCTGGGACGCAGCACATTTTTGCACTCTTGTATTTGGCACATTCTACTGAATATATTTATTTATATCTATATGACTCCCACTTTGAACTTGAAACTTGTTTAGGAGACCACGATTTGTCACACATAATTGGTGCTCAGTAGATACTGATGTGAACTAAACTGAATTTTATCCCCTCTAAAAGGAAATGCAGTTTGGTTGATTAAAAAAAATTTTTAATAAAGTACTCACATGAGTGAGACAATAGACTTTTTTTGTTTGTTTTAGAGACTAACTAATCATTTAAGGAACTTGATCTTGAACTGGGTCTACAAGGACTGAGAGTCATAGCAGAGAAAGTCAATTTTGGGTAAGCAAAATGGCAATGCTAACATTTTGACAAAATTTATTCTAGTTCACTTAATTCTATACCTTTAATTCTACGAAAAGACACTTTCATGCTCAGAAGTAAGACACTCAACCAACAATTTGACTTTTCTGGGTGGTCTCTGTTTTTTAAGCTTCCTAAGGTAACAAGGTGGCCTCTAATAATTCTCAGTTCCTGATATTTTTACCCTTGTTTATTCCTCTCCCACAATGAACTACAGAAACAATGAATAATATATAGTATAAATAAAAGAATATTGAAAAAAATTTATGACTTCTGAGTCTAGGTCACAAAAGATATTATAGCTTTACCTTGCTCACTTGGATCACTCACTCTGGGGGAAACCAACTGCTGTGTTATAAGGACACTCAAGCTGTCCTATGGAGAAGTTTGCATGGTGAGTGACAACATCCAGGCATGGGAATGAGCCATTTTGGAAGTGGACTTTGAGCTCACAAAGCCTTTAGTTGACTTCAGCCCTCATAAACATCTTAACTGCAACCTCTGAGAGATTCTGATCCAAAACCAGCTATATTTCTGACCCTCACAAACTTTGTAAGATAATATTTACTGTCATTTTAAGCTGCTAAGTTTGGACTAACTTGTTATTTCACAATAAATAATTAATATACCTACTGATACAGAATACCAAGATCCCTGACTGAGGTTCTTTTGTTAAAATATACATTCTATAAATTAAATCAAATCTTTCTTGGTTTAATTAATCATATGCCATTTCTTGCTGAGTAAATCCTTTACCCCTTTGGATCTTCTTCTTTCGTCCATTAATGATTTTATAACTAGACTAGTGTTTCCAATTTCTTATCTGGCAAACTCTTTATCAGACTTTATGCCCCAGCCTTCTCTATCACTTATATTGACTGTTAAGTAACTAAGGAGCCCTAATTAGCAATGACTTAAATAAGAGAGGTCTCTTGCAGTCATTGTTGTTTTTTTATATAAAAAAGCACTGGAGGTAGGCAGTTCACTGTTATAATGAATATGTTATAAAAAAATCTTGTAGACACAGTTTCTTCTAACTCACAGATCTAAATGTGAGTGTCTTCTTCGTGGTCCAAGATGTTAGCTAGAGCACCAACCTTCACAATTGATTTCAAATAGCAAAGTGGAGATTGAAAAAAATAAAGAGGTGAAGTATGTGCATTAGCTGTTTTAAAATAAAATTTTTTGAAGCTGCCACTCAACATTTCTTTTATGTGTAGCTGATTATAAACTAGTCACATGGTCACACTTCATCTATATAAAAAAATGTAGCTGAGAGAGGAATTCTATTCTGGGAGGCCCTATGCCCAGCTAAAACTTGGGAATTCTATTACTAATTTAAAGGCTGGCAGGTTAAATCTGTTATAGATGTGATATTAGAGTAGACACAGCAGTCTGTCATCTTTCTTGTGTCTCCTAAGGTTTACTGTATCCTCCACAGAGTTCCAACTAGCCATTAAATGCCTCAGTGGGGAAACTTATTTGCCTTTAGTGGCCAAAGGAAATAATACATTCTTAACAAATGTGTGTTGAATGATTGCACAATTAAATGAATGCTGTGTCAGCTAAGGGTTCTGAATCTTAGCATCCTACTTTGATCCCTTAGCAGAAGTTGTCACCGGCAGCATCCATTTCTATAAAAATTCCAGAGAGCAGTCCAAGAAAATGCCTTTTCCTCAATGGGTCAATCATTAATCTAAGATCTTATGTATGGTGAACTTTCCATGGTATTTGCTTTTGACTGGAGAGAAGACTTTAAACTTGCTGTAAGAGAAAATGTTGTAGCAAATGTCCATTCTGCTAAATCATCTTATTTTGGTCATATTTGATCACAAAAAAATAAAATTCAGAACATGAACTTCATCTAAGAAAATATGGTGCAACACTACAAGATTTTTGTGAGCTATTAGAAGCATGCTAAATAGGTATAACTAATTCAGGTAGCAATGGTAGTATGTGAGAATCACTATAAAAATGTTTTTTTCCTTTGATCCAGTCATTTCAATCCTGAAAATTCATCTTAAACCAAGTAATTAAAAATAAAATAAAATAAAAAGAATTCATGCACCAGAATGTTCTTTGCTGTATTATTTACATAGTGCATTAACAACCAATTGGAAGCAAACAACCTAAATATTCAACATTAGGGAATTGGTTTAATAGTGAGTGGTGTTTTAAAACAATAGACAATTGAGATGATTATTAAAATGTAAAAATCATATTTTTTTGTTAAACAAAATATATTTAAGTATGTAAAATATGTGTATTGAGAAAAACCACAACAGAACAAAAAATAATAATAGTTTGGTAGGATGGTGAAATTGTGGGTGATTTTTTTTCCAAAGAAAATTTTCTTCGATTTTTTTTGATAATTTTAACAGAAACATATAATTAAAAGTTCTGTACAAGTGATAACTTAATCCTATAACTAGCTAGTGGTAACATATCACTTCTTTAAAGGCCTCTCTTGTGCTTGTGGTGGCTTAAACAAGGTTACACTAAGCAACTATTTGATCAGTTCCCTGAAGCTTACACTCCTAGATTTCTCTAGTAATCAAATAGTAAATATTTCTCACTACTGTTCATTTAGACTATTGTGGATAAGTATGAATAGAAATGAGTTTCAGTGAATCCTAGCTCTGTACCTCCATTTGATGAAGGTCAGGTTTTGGGGGGGTTATGAAATATTCCATTAGTTAATATTTGCCCACTACTTTTTGGAGATAAATTGACTTTGAGCTCACAGTTAGTGAGCTCAATAACATGTAGGCAGAATAAAAGGCTTGATATATTCATCTTTGTTCCTTCATTAGCATCACTTAGCTTTAAAAATATGTACTTTTTTATTATACATATACATTTCTACCAGGGTATGTATGCTGTAAATCTAGAGAGAATTTTGGGCCAACTTGGCTAGAATTATTTTTTACTTTTTTAAATCCAAAAATGTAGTTCATACTTGTGAACAAAGAGTGACCGGATGAAAACTAAAGAGTGACATAGATGAAAGATATATCTTGTTTGACTACTCTTAAAGTTGATAGGATTTTAGAATTCTTCTAGGAATTGAGCAATTGGCTGCCTGAAGGTAGATAGATGACCTCTCAAGATGTTCTCCATATTTCTAATATAACTTGCAATTCACAGAAGTAGAAAATTTTTACTGGAGACTTGCATAGTATGACAAAATTTTAAAATAATAGCTTTATTCAGCTATACTTTAGATACATGAAATTTAAATCTCTTAAAGTATACAATTCAGTAAATTTTAGTATATATATATATGTATATATATATATATATACTAAAATATATATATAAAATATATATTTATAATATATATACACACACATTATCTTTCTCTTCACATACATACAGACATACACATACATATATGTACATATGTATGGATTATAAAGACATTGTATGAGAGATAATCTTTCAGACTGAAAAAATATAGACCCCCTCAGGCATTCATATGCCTTCATATGTTAGAGATAGCCTTTGTATGTCAGATCCCATAGGTTAAGGACTCAGTCCTACAAGACTGACTCCCTTCCCTCAACACACACCCACACTTTAGATGCCAATAGAAAGTCCAGGTTGTCACCTATGCTTCTAACCAATCAATAGGTCATGGGTTCCAATGACCACTCTCTCTGAATCCTCACAGTGCACCAATCTGGAAGCTCTCTGAACTCCATCCATTTAGATTTTTATGGAGGCTTAATTACACAGACATGATTGATTAAAGCATTAGCCATTGGTAACTGAGCTCAGTCTCTAACTCCTTTCTCTTCTCTGAAGCCAGGGGGTTTCCCTTTAATCACATGATTGGTTCTCCTGGCAACCAGTTCTCCTCCTTAGGTGCTATCCAAAAGTCAGTTTGTTAACATAAATTCAGGTGAGGTTGAAAGGGATTTCTTATGACTATTCAGACACCTTTACCAATCTTTTTAATTAGAAAATCCAAGGATTTTAGAAGCTCTGTAACAGAAATGGAACAAAGACCAAATATATATTTCTTATTATAAATCAGAATATCACAGTGAAGGACCAGCTTGCCTGGATTCGAATCTTTGGCAAGTTATTTCAGAGCTTTGAATCTGTATTTTCCCATTTTTTTAAATGGGGATGATAATAGGATCCTCACCACAGGATTGATAGGAAGGTTAGATAAAAGAACATACATAGAAAACAGAAAACAACACCTGATGCATAGTAAATGTTATTTAGATGTTAACTGTATTATTGAGGATTTAATATGTCTCTACTGAATCAATCATTTGATCACTTTTTGAAAGTAACTGACTATTGCCTCTGATAGTGGTTTACACATTAGAGAAACTCAGATTAATCTCAATGAACCACAGTGTCTCTCTACTTTACTCTCTACCATAAGAGTTCTGTTGCCTCGTGCTTCTTGCTTTATAACTATTTCTGTGGTTTTCTCTGAGCTTCCTCATCACTTCGCCAACTACCAGCTCTTATACTTCTTTGACCTATTACAGAAAATTTGACAGTGTTGACAAATCCTAATAGAATAGAGAATCTGTGTAGAGTGCAATGTCAACCCTGGTTCTTAATCAACCTATAGTAGCAGGGCCACATATCACAGAGCCTAGCTACACACACACACACACACACACACACACACACACACACACACACACACGAATAGGTATGAGCTTAGTGAAAATTGGTTCCTGAAAAGAGAAAGGTATAATTATAATTTTCAGTCATCTGCATGGAATATCTAATACACTGTCATGACATGAGATATTTGTCATATTAAGTGAGAAAAGTAGAACACAAATGTATACCATTAAATTTAAATAATGAGAGAAAAGAAAATATACAAATTTTGTAAAACATATTTTTCCTTTTCAACCTTGAGTAAAAATTTCTCTAACGTGAAGATACTACTTTATACTATGTACTTTATAGGTTATAAAGTCTAAGTAAATATTTAAAAAATATAACCATTTATCCATTTACAAACTATATACAAGAAAAGCAGGGAGTAGTAGTAATTAGATAATTTAGCTTAGGGATTTTATAATTGTGAAAAGAAAAAGCATTTTAGATCAGATTTCTTGCATTGTCCAGTCCTCCTCCTAACTGACATTATTAGATTGTTCTCACCATACTTATTTTCATGAACATGGAGGCCATGCAACATCTTTGGTTCATACTACTTGCTCTGGATGTTCTGACTCTTCAAAATAGTTTTTAAAAATGTATTTACTTGAAGAAATTGATGACATATGGCTCACAGTTTATTTTCCAGCTGTTTCCTATTAACCTCGACTCTGTGATCCTCCCCCCAACAAATAATTTATATATTAAGGCAGAATGCAGGTAAGGGGGAGTTGTACTTTGGATGTGAGGATGTTAAGGCACAGAACATGAAAAGAGAACGGGACTATTTTAGCAAATTATAGAAGGTAACTCTTTATAATTTTCAATTCTGTCTCACTCTTCTATACTTTTCCTCCTCTTTTCTTCTTTTGCTTTTATAAAACTTTCACATACACTCTATTTGCCTCCATCTGAATGACTTGTGTTCCTGAAGTAATTCTAAACCTCTATGGGCAAGAGCGGCACCCCTTTTAACGTCACAGGGTTACGGAAGCAATTAATTAAGAACAACAGGCTCTTACCTGATGTCTTCAGGATGACTTTTAATTATGCTAAATGCCCTACTTTTCCTAATGAGAATGTTCTGTAAACTTGCACATGGTTTTCTCACACTGCCCTTGCAGACAAATCCTGTGTCCAGCAATACTGTTACTGCCTACCAGACTAAATCCTTTCTTTGCGACAAAGCCTGCCATTGTGTCCCCCATGCAGCCCCACTGATCTTTCCCAAAGAGCCTTTTAGAACATGTGCACACTTATTTTCCATTCCCTGATGTGCTGGATGCAATAATAGCCAGAGAACCATGGTAACTTACTTGTCTAGTGTTCTCTGAGAGCCATATGTGGCAGCTGAGCTCATGTGTGTGTGTGTGTGTGTGTGTGTGTGTGTGTGTGTGTGTGTACACGCATGCGCGTGCTCTTCTGGTTGGGGGAAGGCAATCTCTGTTGCTTTTGTTGAAGGGTGAGGGAGGAATAAAGAGCCTGAAGAAGTGACAAGGTGGCAGTGTATTCTTGACTCAGCTGTTCAGGGGCATAATCCCAGCCCACAACTGGATGTCCAAGGATTGAAGGAGACTGTTCCTCTTGGCTAATTTCCAACTGTTTCCAAATGTACTTGAGAAAGTTCCATGTGATTTTTTTTCATGTAGCACCTGCTTTAACAATCCCAAAACAGCTTTTTTCTTCTCCATTACACTGTACATCTGTTATTTTGCTGACATGGAAGCTAGCATAACAATTAGATTCATTACTTGACCCAATAAATTGATTCCAGCTAAGCTTAAAGATCTCAGTGTATTCTTTAAGCATTTAACCATTGAGAGAAAAAAATTAAGAAATCCAGTCTAAAAAGGCCTTTTTGGGTTAGACCAGTGGCATGTCATTTGTTTCAAGGCAGTGATGAGATTACATTATAAAGCCTGAGAGATAAGTAAGACAATGAGCGATATCTGAGAATCAGTTTTACTTTCTCTTAAGCGAAAGCAATTTTGGGAAGGTACTTAAAAAAAAAATCCTAAATTTTCTGGTTGCAGAACAACTTTAACAAATAAGTACTCATTGGAGTAACAGTTATTTCCCCATCTGTCCCCCACCCCACACACACACTTCTTCCCCCAAAAAGAAAATAAATAGGTTCTTCTCTGAAGGTAATTTTTTTCATAGAATTAAAAAATGTCATTACTTAAGTAGGGCAGGGATGATAAGGAAGAAAGGCAATTTGAACTCCCTTTCATGTTGAAGCACACACCTTGGTTCAGGCCTAGACACTGTCTTCGAGGTTGTGCAGTATACAGTAAAGTTTCACCAAACACATCTGAGAGAAGGAGAGAAAATAAACTGGTTAAAGATGTGGTCTGGCCTGGGGGCATCCCATAAGGGATGCTGGTAGTGGAGATGAAGAAACTTCTTACCCCAATGGGAAATTTAAATGGACAGAATAAACATGTGTATACTAAAACATAGCCAGTTTATATAATAATGCAGATTCTGTCTAACTTAAAAATAATTTCCATTATAAGAGTTTGCTTTAAAGCTGATGAAGCTTTTTTATCCGTAGAAATATTATTATACTTAGATTCTGTACAACAAATAAAATTGAACACATGTATAAAGAATTGTGCTAGTGGCTGCAGGGAATAAAAATGAATAAGAAATACCCTTTTTGAGGTTAGGCAAAAGACAGAGGTAGGAAAGACTAAGTGCAGACCCTAAACGTCTATTACAGGGCAAAATAAGGGAAGTCTCATAGTTGACAGGTATTTTAAAAAATATGTGAAAATTCAAAATACAGAACATGTACTGTTTAGAGAAAAGAATGGATTAGAATTCCAACTCATGGAAGGGTACTCTAGGCCAGTTAACAGGATGAGTTAAGCCTGGTAAATTCAAGCCATGTTATTTTTTTTAACTAATCCATAGAGGTTAGCAAATATAAATATATTTGTAGATTTAACATATATATGTATAAATATATACATAAATAAAAATTTGAACCACCATTTTATACATGGTGTTTCTATATGAAATAACTTATGAGTTCACCAGTAAAGAAGAGAATATTAAAAGGAATGGTTTGTTCTCCAAGGTTCTGGGAAAACCTTTGGTGTGCTTTGCCAATTGTAAGCATGAATGATTAAGTGTTTGCAATTCAAAAGTTATTTACAAAGCTATGAAATATTTATTTTATGCATTCTTTCTACAAATATCTGTTGAGTACCTATGACACAAGCCATGTCTATGTGCTGGAGATACAACAATGAACAAAGCAAAATCTTCACTATCCTGAAGCTAAAAATTCTAAAAATGAGAGATGATAAAAAACAAACACACAAATATATGATGTCAGATGCTGATAAAAATCTGTGGAGAAAAATTAATTTGGTAAGAGAGATAGCATCTTATATAGGTGGTCAAAGAAGATACGAAATTTGAACAGAGACTTGAAGAAGGTACATAAACAAACCATGTGAAGATTTCGAGGAAAGGCATTCTAAGCAATAGAAACAGAAGTGCAAAGCCCTTGAGGTAGGAGTATGCTTGGGGTGTGAGGAACAACTTGGAAACCATTAAGGCTTAAGCAGATTGAGTCAGGGGAAAAGCATTAGAGGACTGAGATCTGAAAATTTGGAGGCTGGAAGTAGGATACACATTTAAAGTTATTGTAAGAATTTTGGGTTTTTGTTTGACTGCAATGGACACATTGAACTGTCTGAAACAGAGGAATGAAATGATCTGACTTCCATTTATTTAGATGCTGGCAACTCAGGCCAAAGTGGCAGTGGCAGAGTGGGAAGAAGTAGGCAGAGAGTCTGAAATATTTTGAAGAAAATTGGCAATAGGCTTTACCGATGAGAGCAAGAGAAAAAGAGTCAAAAATAACTTGAAGGATTTTGGCTTAAGTACCAGAAAGGAAGAAAGAAAGGGAACAGGAAGAAGCCATAAACCGAAATTGGATCACAGTCTCCAAAGCTGGCCCCCAAATTTCTCAGACACTCTGTGAGAGGTAGCAGTTTTTCCAAGGAGTGATCAACTGTGAATATACATCTAGAAAAGAAAAACCAGGTGAAATTAATTTTAATATTTTATTTCACCCAATATATTCAAAATGTTTTTATTTCAACATTATAAAGATTATAATTTTGCATATTTTTAATACTAAAGCTTCAAAATTCATTGCGTATTTAATACTTAGAGTGTGTATTTTATACCTACCATTTTGGACAGCACAGATTTAGACAGTTCACATATTTGGGGCCAATTCTTTCATATTTAAGAACTATGAACAATAATTTAACTCTTCTTGGATTTGAATATGCTCTCCTCAGGTCATGCATGTATAAAAATATACATTTACAAAGTTTAGATTTATGTTGTTTAGATAGGACTGGACATAGCACTGCACTGTGCCATCAAACATATGGTTCAGTTGATGATAACTAGAGAACAACCAAAAGGAAAAAATTAATTTCTTTTCTCTGACTTTACCACTTTTGGGAATATATCTTTCAAATCATAAGGAGGAGGAAGGCTTATTTTGGAGTTAATGTGTGTGTGTGTGTGTGTGTGTGTGTGTGTGTGTGTGTGTGTGTATTTACTTTCATGCATGCTCACTTGCATGTTTGTTTATGCATCTCTGTGTTCTGTGAAAAATGGGCGACCTTATTGTTTAATGAAAGTCATAATACCATGTAAATATTGGTAAAATTCCTAGCCCTAAAACATAGAAGAGTAGGGCTACCTGACAGCCATCCCAGTGTGGAGAGACCAGAATAATTATCTATGACAAATAAAAGCTAGCATACATTCCTGAAACAGATGGGAATGTTTTCCATTCTAAAGAGAATGAATCTTAAAGCTTTGTAACTATAATCGAAAGTTATAAAAAATTATTTGTGGCCAAGAATAAAAATATTTTGGCTTATAGGATATTTAATGTAATGGAATTGTTAGCTTTAAAAACAGACTTGTAATTATTAGTATGAGAGGGAAATGCTAAAATACAGGGTCTAGGAAAGTTGGTGAAGTGAATGGAAAGAAAAAACCCAAATGAGGAAAGATACTTAGAGAGGGAAGTGAAAGGCCACGAAAGAGTGGCTTACTGTACTTCACTCTTTTGCCCAAAATTAACGTTACCTGCCACATGCGGGAGGGAATGTAATTCCCTAGACCACCACCACAAAGAAGGCAGGTGGGCCAGAAGAGTAAGATGAAATTTGAGCAAGCTTATTTTTTACATATTCCATCAATTATAAAGTCACTGAGTTGTAGGCATCTTTTTAAAACAAATATATCATAGTGAAGCTTACCAGTCTTGGTGATTAGCTAACCAAACTACGCAGATAGGCAAAAGGAGAGCAACCATTTGAGGCCTACTCTCTACCAGACTTTACAAATGCCATCTCAGTTAATTGCCACTTATTCATTTGTATTTGTTTTTAAATGTTCATTTCACTAATGATAAATGAATGCATGCTCATTGTAAAAGAAATTATGTATGAACCCAACTTACACATGAGACCACTGAGCGATTTAATAAGTAGTAGAGATCTGATTTGAAACTGATTTATTTCCTTATCATAAGAGGCCCGCCCATCTCCCAAAGACATAGATAGACTATGGGTATTTTAATGTGGAGTGAAAGAGGGTGTGAAATGAAAGTTAATTTTGTAGTATGGGGATAATATGAAGGGCCATGGAGGAATGGGCACACCATTGTCTCTTAATACAAGTGCCAATTGTCAGATCCTTCAGTTTTCCTGTTCTTTGCTTCCTTGTGTGTATATCCTGGTAACAATACTTGCTTGTTTTGTAGATTCAAGGAGATAAAACAAAGGACCTTTTTAAACTATAAACTGGTATACATTAATACTGCTAACAATAATGTAACATTTGTTGTTTATAAAGAGCAAAGAACAAATGTGGAGCTTTGGACAGCTATTGAACAGTGAGTAATTTATATGTCGGGAGAAGATAAAAAACATCTCAAAAGATTGATAAAAAAGTTGGGAGTTGCTAAAGATATACATTCCATATTTACCTGTGTTGTCCTGGTCCTGATCATTTATCCTTCAATATGTTCAGATTTTTACTGAGTGCTTCTCCAGTCAGATACTAATTTGTTACTGTTGGTATCAAGATGGACACAGTGATCTCTGTCTTGGAATTAGAGAGCCTGTGGCCAGGAAGGGCATTTGTGCCACTGAGAAGCTCCTTTGGGAAACTGAGTGTGGGCCCAGTGAAACAGATACTATAAAATCTAAATCACTATCCACACCATGAAAGTGAGTACATGCAAATTATCCACATCAGGAAAATGTAGTCAGCTGTGAGAAAAAAAACAGGTGATCCCTTTTAAAACAAAACCACAATGCAGAATATGTAAACAGCTTCCAAAAGTGCACAGTAAGGGAGAAGTTATTTATCTTTGTTTCACTTAAAATATTTTAACAGTTTTTTTTTTTTTTTAATATGAAACTGTCTCAGTGCTCTTAAACATATGTTCAGAGATGACAGACCACTTGATTGAGAGCCAGCTGGGAATAGCTCACAATGCAGTGTTAGGACTCTCTGCTAAAAGATCATCCATCAGCCAAGAAGATAAAGAATTTCTTGGAAGACAATTGAAGCCAATAGGGGAAATGGCAATGCAAAAAAATATGCAAAAATAAAGCTCTTTGTCAAGCTTCAGTAGTTTGTTCTTATTTATACTATGTTATTTTCAAATCAGATATTTGTAGATGTAAGGATCCATTTATGCCAAGCTGGAAGAATTTTAAAAAATCATAATGTACATAATTATAGTTTCCTCTACTTTCAAATATACAACCCTTCTATTGAATTCTTCATGTATTTAATAACCTCTCATATTGCAACAGATATTTTTAATCTTTGGAATTTGAATCAGTCCCTCCGTTTTAAAGCTGCTCTCCCCTATTTCTGGCCCTGTGTCGCTTCTTCATTTTTGAAGAAATACATGAGATCTCAAAATCCTGCAACTGGATTGGGAGAGTCCACGGGGTCAAAGAGAAAGAGATGTAAAGTGAAAGTAGGAGACATTTTGGTCTTGGCCCAACTTTACCACCATCCAGCTACTTTGAAACATTACTTTTTGCTTCTTTTCCTCTTACAATTAAAGTGTGGGATGTTATAATTTTTAATGATTTGACACAATTTCAAAATTCAAATATGTTAGTTCACTGTTTCAAATGCTGTTTTTAGTCAACTGTGATTTGCTCAATATTTACATCTAAGCATAGAACCTTGTCCTCCTCAACAGGTTCCACAGGAAGTATAAATGATAACGGGCAAGTAACAATTGAGGTAGAATTTGGGGATTTCTTTACTTTTTCTTTCTTTGGAATTTTGCATGATTTCTTAGCTTCACACTAATTTCTTTGAAACCGTGTTTTTCGTTCTTACTGCCATATAACATTTATCACGAATCCAGTCATTATTTCACTGAAAAAAAAAATTATTGAGCACCTACATGTCTTCTACAACTTCTCTGATGAAACTAGCAAATTTTAACCTCTTTTGCAAACTGGCAACAGTATTCAAGACTCCAAGCCTTTTCTGTGCTGTGTCCTGTCCTGGTGATTCTTGACAGAACTCTCCATCATTTAAAACCAATCTCAAATATCACTTCTTCTGCAAAGCCTGCCAGAGAACTTCCACTTTTGTATCCATCACATTGCACTATAATTGTTTGCTTACACATCTGTTTCCTTAACTAGAGTCAGAGCTCCCTGAGGTTTGAAAACTTGTCTTGTTCAACTTTGCAGCTTCCTGTTGGCTGCAAGGAAGTCCAAAGCTAGAAAGGTGGCTCACCCTATTCAAGTATGTGACCCTTCAGGGGAGTTTTCCTGCCTCCTCGCTCACCCACTTCTTCTCCTTCCTCTTGTATCTCCTTCTAGGTCCTATTATCTGGCAGCAGGGTTCGTATCTTTTTAAGTCATCTGAATAAATGTTTTAGAAGGTTTATTAAGAAAAATGTTTATCTGTGTATTTTTAGAGTTTAACACAGCACTGGTACCTAGAAGGTGCTTAATAAATTACATAATAGGATTATTTGAATGTTGCTATGAACTAGGGATTGTCCTATGCAGTTTATATGTGATAACTTATGTAATTTTCTCAACCTAGGAACAGAAACTATTGTAACCCCATTGTATATATAAGAAGAACTGAGGCTCAGAAAGTTTAAGTGACTAATATAGGTTACACAATTTGAAAATGGCAATCAGTATTCAAACAAAAGTGATATGACAGGAAGAAGCTAATTTATTTTTTAGTTGAATCATCCTCAGGATTTCATAAATGAAAGTTATACATGTTAATTCATAAGAATAACTTTAGAACCATGTATTAGGATTAGGTACAGTTTTGGTTCCACATACAACTTGATAGGTATGGTGTTGGGTTTTTTTTTAATTTAATTTACAAATTTATATTTGGAAGTTTATCTGGGAAAATATAACCTAAGGGCTGATACGCTTTTCATATCTCTGGGAATATTGACAACAGGAAGCACAGAACTCAGCAGCCCATGAGTCTGTCCAAGGAAGCATATGAAGCTCCTAGATGATGCAAAAAGTGCAAGATGGGCAGCAATGACCTAATCCCCCCTAATTTTAACCTGGTCTGTGCAATGTAAAAGATGTTCTTTCAATATTTTATAACTGACTGAGTCTTTCAAGGATTCTGAGTTCCAAGTCTCTAGGCAAAGTGGGACTTGCTATGGAGAAAAGGCAAGAAGTAAATTTTCTTCCCTTTTTTTTTTTGCCCTCTGGGTCAGCTCGTTTAAGTAGTTCTTGCTTTCCATAGCCTCATCATCCTTTTTCCACTTCTAAATCTTCACTCCTGTTTCAAGTCAATATCATTAGACTAGCTCTGTTCTTAGTTTCTTTCACTGTAAGATTGGGATAATAATTGTCACTACATCCCAAGGGAAAAACAGAGAAGCACAGGGTGCAATAAAAACTGTGCAGGGAATGGACTGGTGCTTAGGGGAGAGAGGATGAGATGGAGACAGGAGTGAGGAAGCTTAAAAGAAGAATATGAGTAAAGCAAGTAGATGATGGGTGGGGAAAGTTGGGCTATTTCAACTAGAGGTCTTGACCCAAAAGAGAACAAGAGTGAGCTTATTCCAAAGTCTATACTCTTTCTCATACAGCAAAAAGAGAACATGGTTCCTATTCTAATGCAAGGGGAAGCTGCCAAAAGGGGCTGCTGGGGTAGGCTGAGAGAGAGAAAAGCTGGTTGTAATCTCCATTCTTGTCTAACAACCAGATTGTCACCCCTATGGGTAGACATTCTGAATGAGCCACTAATATAATGCCATCATTATAATGTATTATACATGTTTGAATCATTTATTGGATATTTTCCTGTGATAATTATAGATTTTAATCTGTGCACTTGTATAACTAATTTTATACTCGGGAGAAGAATGGTTGTCTCCATGACCCCAGATAAAAAGCAGAATGGCCCTGAGTCACACTTAGGTGTGGCAATGTTGGCTAATTTGTCACTATCCTGATGAGACTTTCCCTGTAGTAAAATTGTGGTCATAAACTTAGGAGGAAACTTGAGAGTCATAGAATTTCTTTCTTGGCTTATCAGCCATCTCATGCAGATAAGGAGATTAAAGCCCAGGTAGTGATTTGAGGACTTGAATTGCAGGGTGTTTCCATTTTCAGCTCTGTTTGCCATTAGTTGACCAGTTGACTGGAAAAGAATCTCTTGACCTTTAAAGTTTTAAATTGGTGCCTCCTGAATAAAACAAATTAAAAATTTTTTTTTTTTAGTTTCCCATCCTACTTTGTAAATAGTGAAGGACATAGATGCATGGTTTACAAATGGCTTTGCTATTTTCTCAAGTGAGAAGAATTTTCTAACTGATCATCTTCAGGCCAATTAGGCTGAGTTTGAAGACAAACGAACTACATCATTCATCTCAGTGGCACCCACCTAGAATGGAGGCTTGTCACTCCAGGGAAAAGATCGATGACGACAACCTCAGGAAGACACAGTGCACTATGGTTACACTTGAGATAGAAAAGCCCATCTGACCAAAATTTCCTTGGATATATATGGTCCTAGAGAGCCAATTATTTTAACTAATGAGCTAAACTTTTCTAAAGGAACCATCTCTGGGAGTGTTAACTCACTGTAGCTCTCTCAACCCCTCACACCTTAGCACGACTTTGTTGAATAAAGATGAGACCAACCTGACCGAGGAAAAGCCAAGTGGGAATGGGGAGTTGATGCAAGGGCCAAAGAAGGACCTTATTTCTTCAGGGAAGAGAAAGCAATATTAAGAGAAAAAGATTGGAAAACAATCAGGACAAAATTGAGTTATTTTGCTATTTCCTAAAGATAAAGAAAGGTTGGATTACTGAGCTAGACAAGAAGAAACCTTATAATTATATATGTATATTTAGTTTCTCCTTCTTCAAGTCAGAATTTTTTTTTTTTTTTTAGATTATTTATGCCTACAGCACCTGGTCTTCTTAGGTGGTCTGCCATCCAAGTACTAACCAGGCCCGACTTCACTTAGCTTCTGAGATCAGACATTGGGCTTGTTCAGGGATGCATGGCAGTAGATCATGGACCCATGGACCGTGGCTCCACTGGGGTGTGAACCCAGGACCTTTTGCATGTATAACAGATGTGCTAACCACCACACTATAAAACCACGTCCAGAATTTTCTTAAAAAAAAAAAAAATCCCAAATCTCAAGTGATCAAAAACTTTGCTTTGGCTGAAAACATGTATAGAGAAAGTTAGCTATGAGCCATCTACTCAGGACAAGAACATCATTGGGATGCCTTTCAGGCAAAAAGATTAGAAAATTTTCCTTATTTTTAATAAAGATTTTTTTAAAAAGCTTTATTAAGATATAATTCACACACCATACAATAGACCCATTTAAAGTGTTAAAAAACAAAATTTAACCAAGAAAA
This sequence comes from Macroglossus sobrinus, assembly GCA_004027375.1. Classification (NCBI taxonomy): domain Eukaryota; kingdom Metazoa; phylum Chordata; class Mammalia; order Chiroptera; family Pteropodidae; genus Macroglossus; species Macroglossus sobrinus. The sequence goes on from PVKZ01003066.1 coordinate 145,537, forward strand.
TATGAAGATCTAATTGGCTTTACTAAGTGATTCATGAATTGGGCAGCTTCACATCCAACAACTGGAAGAGAGCTCTGAAGGATTGTACAAAATGGAAGGTGTTTTTTTTGTTTGTTTGTTTGTTTTTAGGAAAAAAATATGGCAAGAGAGTTATTAACAAAAGAAAAAGAATTATTCTTGGGCTCAGATATTTTTCCTTTGGAGGAAGAGTTTTTATCATGCAGATTGCCTCTTCTTTCTATGGGGGATGGAGAGGACCTTATGACAAATTTCCTTTCCAGTGTTGATCAGAAAATTTTATACTGGTTGATTAAGATTATGTTTCTGGAAGAATTTGAAACTGCAATGAGATCAAGTATTAGATCTAGGTTTGGTATCAGGGGTTTTAAGCATGAGCAGCACTATTTTGGGGTTGTGGTTTTTTTTTTTTAACGAAGGATATTTGGTTTTTGGTGTATTGCATTATTAATTTTTTTAAATTGTGATAAGATAATTATAACAAAATTTTCCATTTGAATCCTTTTTAAGTGTAGATGGAATATAATTTTAACTTTTTTTTTTACAGGGAAACTGACTTACAGCTTGCTTATAAATGTGAATCTGAAAAAGAAAATAAATATATTGGAATATAAAAAGATCAATTGAAATGGACTCTTCTGTAAATGAGCAGCAAATCATTAACTGTTTTTAAGAGACTCTATCAGTTGCCAGGTGTCCTATGATTCCCAGAGGCCTTATAGATCCCAGCTTCCTTCAACACCATCTTCTCAAAATACAGCTCCAGGCTCATTACCACAAAGAGATAAGTGTTCAAAAGGTGAGAGTTTCTCACAGCTTCCCTTCAGGCAGGTTGCCTAGCAAAGTTCTGGGTGCTGAGGAAAGAATAAAGATAGGGAGTATATAAAACAAAGTCATTTTAACCAAGCAGCTAAAATGATTAACATTATGAAGGTTGAGACATGAGGAAAGACTCTATTCTTATGCTAATGAGCCTGGGAACTTAAACTTTTTCAGAATTTTCAGTTCTGCATCAATGCCTGGATATACATCTAGATCTCTAGAAAACCCTCTGACTGCTTCATGAAGGTTTCCTATATCCAGGCCACCCGACATACATTTTCCAGACCACCAGGTATGACCAGACCTCTTGGCACCTATCCTCCAAACCACCTAACATCCATCCTCCAGACTGCCTGACACTTACACTTGACTGATAACCATCCTGGACCAATCCTAGGTCTAAGAATGCAGGACTGATTCTTCTCAAGAATGCATTTTTTTTTTTTCAAATAAGAACTCTTTTCTCTTTTTTCTTATAACAGCTCTTTTCTGGGCTTTTGCCTAGCTATATTACCAGTTTGCAAACTCCAAGACCACAAAGAAATCTTTACCATTGATTTCTAACCAAAGTCTCTGGACTCTTTTTGAACATCAAATATCTATCTAACTAGAGGCAGCTGAATGGAGATTAGAAGCCAAGGCAAGAAAGATCTTATGAGTACTATGGAGGAGGCAACTAGGAAGGTAGGAGAGGAGAGAGAGCACTGTGGTCCTCCCAGAGACCTGGAGCTTCCAAAAGATGATCAGGGTTCAAGAAAGAGTCTGCATGTTTAAAATTGTAGCATAAAAATGGCAAAGTACTTAGTTAAATATTACAAACCAAAGGGCTCTTGCTGTCCCTGGCCTCATAGAACTCCCTTGTCCCTTTTACTACTTGAACCTGTGTCAAGAACCCTCAGCTTACCCCCCTGCACTTACCCTTCCGTGAAGGGATCTGACCCCCTCTTTCTTCTGTCACAGTCTACCATAATCTCAACATCATTTTTTTTTTTTTTTTTGGCTCTTGGTCATGTGTGGTAATAATACTGCTTGTTTTCTCTTTAACTCTTCATGTAGATGCTCATTTCCTCTCAATTAGAGTCACCTCTTTTAGAATTTTGGCACTCCCACAGCTCTCGGCATGGTGCTATGTCTGAAATAACTGAGTAGTTCTTGCCCAGGAATTTTTATCATAATCACTTGGTGAGCTTTCTTGAGTATCTGTACTCAGTCCAGATCATAGAAAACCTGGCTTATTAGAATATTGAAGAAACTCTCCAAGGCAATGAGCAACACTGAGCTGTTCTGTTATGTGTTTCTACTACTCAATTGTTGATTGTCATTGATAACCAATATCTGTGTCTTCCTTGGTTCAAGATTTTACAGTAGTATAATTTCTATGTTTTGTCAAAGTTTTTGGTTGAAAATAATAATAGCTAACAATTTCTGAGCTCTTTCCCAGGTGCTATTGTGTGTGACATACATTATTTTCTCTAATTCCCACAATAAATCTGAGAGGAAGGTGCCCATTGTCAGGTATTATAGCTGGTAAGTGACAGAGCCAGGACTCCAACCCAGACCCCAGCTGTCCTGGTGAATCAAGATGCTTCTAGGAGGACAGATCCAAAGTGACACCGTTGGATTGCTTCACCTAAACATCTACTGTGGACAGGTCTAGTGAGGAATATCAACTGGATGCATTTTTTTTGTCTCAGATATAAAAATAGACAAGGATAAAAAGATACACACTATAAAAGTCTTTATTTTAAAGGCTTATTTTATAATTTCTGATACTTCAGACTCTAGTAGCTTCTGAGCTAGGATGCTTTAAGGGTTGGGTACAAACTTTGAGGAAACAATGTGTATTCCCCACCCCAGAGCAAATAAACTGGTCCTCCCAGAGCTATTTTAATTAGTCTGTTTACTTGAAGCACTTGAAGCCACGTTTACAGGGCTGCTAACTAAAGCCTCATTCACTTAAGGGCCCTGTGCCTTTCTTTGTGGATTGTATCCACTTCTTGTGTCTTAGGTAAAATGGCATTCAGCTGTCAGTGTGGACACAAGATGAATCACATAACTTAAGGAAAGTAGCAGTATTTGCAAAAGCAAACTTTCAAGGAGCAGAACAAGGCTGCAAGCATTATAGCCTTCGGTTCTTTCATCTTTCACATTAGCAAAGTACATGATTCTCAAGACAGATATGAAGCTTTTTTTTAGGTCCTGTGACTGGTGTATATACCTTTCTAAATTTTTCCTCCTTTTTGAAATTGTTTGCCTCTGTCTTTAAAAAGTGCTGAGGCATAAATGCTATTCTAAACTGTGTTATTTGTGAAAATACTTTTTAAATTATTTTGCTATCAAGAGTAAAGTAAAAGAGTGATTTTTTTTTTTTTTTTTGCTTATGTTTTTTAATCATGGGTTTGGAAGCCAGGAATGGAAAAGAAATAATCAGTTCAGGACAGGTGTTAAGTGTTAACCTAAAATGGTTAGGTTAGCCTAACAGCAACGTCAGTGTTTTTCAAAGTGTGGGCTTCAGACCACTTACTTCCAAATCTCTATGAACAAACCAACGAACTCAATCTAAAACCATCTGAACTCAACTTTCTGGGAGAAAAGCTCAGTTATTTGCATTTTTAATAAGCTTTTCATGATTCAATAGTGTACTCTAGATCTTTTCTTTTTTTTCTGATTATAAATGGCATGCTGCAACATCTATAGTTCTGGCCAGCCACACTTTCTCCCAGTGATCACCCTTGCTGCCAAAGCAGGGGTTCCTAACATTTTTTGTGTCACAGACCTCACTGGGAGCCTGGCAAGCCCCTGAATCATTTCTTAGAGTAATGTTTATAAATGCATAAGAAAAACACATAGGATTCCCAAAGAAACAAATTGTCTTGGTATGCAGCCTCAGAGAAAAAACTGTAGAATTTGCCTTCTTTATAAATACATAAAATAGTAATTCCTGGTAGTAGGTGTAATAACCCCAAAACTTCAAAGCATTGATGAGCATAAATGAAATTTTGATATCTTTAACAATTGGTATATCTATGATTCTATTAATGATTAATAGTTCTATTATTGGTATTGTTAACGCCACTGCTTTATTCTATATGCTCAAGATAGAAAGATGCTAAATGTTAGTTAGAAGTTAATGAAAATAAAGATGTGATTTTTTTTTCTTCCTTGTCAGTGTTCATAAACTTCCTGAATTCTAACTTTAAGCTTATATACTACCTGAATTCAAGCCCCAAATTAAGATTTTCCTTCTACAAAGGGGTAGATGGTAGTCATGGGCAAACTTCTGTTGTTTCCCAGTTCAAAATGTCACTCCTAAGAAATTTCTTCCCCACAGCACCATCATTTCAGCATTCACACTAAAGGGCCTCAGCTGTGGGTGCCTCACCCCATAAAGGTGAATGAAGTGCTGAGAGACCAGAGGATCCATCTTTGTGGAGATGTGGGTCTGCCTACACATGGCCCCTATCACTGCTGAGTGAATATGGGTTCTTCAGTGTGACTTCTACTGTTCCCTTAGGAGTGAGCCCCTCATTGTCCTCCTGATGATCAAATTGCCCCCCTGGGATGGTGAAGGCACATTGATTGGGAATCAGGAAATTCAGTTCCTGGCACTGATTCTAACTAATATGTGACAAAAGCAGTGCCTTTTCTCTCTTCCTGCTTCAGATTCCTCAGCTAGAATCAAGAGAGTTACATTAGGTGATCTCTGTATTTATTGATTATATTATTTTTCCAGGCCTGCTTTAACAATGTACTGTAGACTGGGTGGCTTACCAAAGGGACATTTATTGTCAGCTGTAAGGTCAGCTGTAAGTCTGAAATCAAGGTGTCAGGGAGTGTCAGAAGGGTTTCTTCCCTCTAAGGGCTGTGAGGGAAGGATCTGTTCCAGAGCTCTGTCTTTGGCTTATACATGGCCACCTTCCCCTGTTTCTCTTCATGTCATCTTTCCTCTACCTGTGTCTCTGTGTTCAAACTTCTCTTTTTTGTAAGAACACCATCATATTAATCCGGGCCCACGCTAGTGACCTGATTTAAACTAGATTACTTCTCTAAAGACCCTATCTCCATAGAAGTCATATTTCGAGGTACTGGGGGTTCGAATGTAGGAATTTTTAGAGAAAGGTGGCTCACTATTCAGCCCTTAAGAGCAATCTTTCATATCTCCTTTATGTTAGATGATCTTAGATATTAGATAATAGTTCCGATCTCTCGTAGGCGTAACAATCAGTTCCGAGAATCTCCTACAAGCAGAGCCACAGCACTGGTTCCTGAGGTGCTGGAGGACAGGGCTCATCCTCTACAGCCAGAGCTCTATAGTGTCCAGAGGAGACTGCCAGGAAACTCATCCCCCTACCCACCCCCGCACCCCGCAGAGACAAGGCTAGAAAAAGGTGGTTTTCTTCTTTGGGAAATCACAGATGAAAGGGCCTGGAGTGCAGCAGCCATCATCACTACAGAAGACAAACTGAGAAAATCTTCCCTGTGACAAATCCCGTTGGAGCTTCCTTCAGGCTCTGCTGGAGGTGAGGCCCACAGCTAAAGAGCAATTTTTCAAGCAGAAGGAAGGGTCATGGTCCCCCTGACCCACTCCCTTGCAGCCCCACCTTAAACACACAGAGCCAAACACTCTTTGTTTGAGGAGAGCACTATTATGGAGCCAACACCAGCTTTCACATGCTTACCCTGAATTTTAGCAGTAAATCGCTGGCTGTTCTCATAGTGTGTTATTTACTCGCACGCATTATCTGTGTTTATAAACTATCTAGTTTTCCTGCCAGTATCAGTGTAGGATAATTGAAATTAAAAAAAGAAAGAGAGAGAGAGAGAGAGAAAGAAAGAAAGAAAGAAAGAAAGAAAGAAAGAAAGAAAGAAAGAAAGAAAGAAAGAAAGAAAGAAAAAGAAACTAAGTGCCAAAGACTGAAAATTTTCATCTATAAAACCAAAAGAGAAAAAAAACCAGCTGAATTTCTAAGCTAAAACATGTTCTGATGTAAAACAATTCTAAAATAGTTTTTAAAATAAAATCCAAGTGAGGACATGTCTTCTAATTACCAAGGAATTTTGTACAATTCTTATAACTGCATAAAATCTTATGGTGACATTGATATTATTGATAGTTTCTTGTTTATTTACACATTACTCTAAATATACACAATTTATAAAATACAGACAATTAAAAGTTATCTAAAATTATACTACAATGAGTTCAAAGCAGTTTTAAATCTATTCAAACTATGAATTTTCGACTTCTAAATTTTTACATTAAAATCTTTCTAATACTCTGTGGCATGCATGTTATTTTTCTCCCTGTAAATAAGATCATGTCACTCTTCTCCATGACATGCTTTCTTAATTCACTTTTTTTTTCTTTTGGTAAATTGAGTTCAGTGATTTGTTCTCATTCAGGCTCTGCACTGCCAGAAATCCAATTTGATCTCCTGTTTTATTTTTTAGTTTTTACCTTCATGTTGGTTTTGGGAAATATTCTTTGTATATATCTTCATGCTTTCTTTTTATTTTGTTCATAGAAAAGGTAGCTGTAATTTACATGTCCAGTGGTCTCTTTTTAAATCTTTCTAATGTTAATCTCCTCAACATTCTGCAACTCTGCCTTGCTCCTTAGCCACTCTAATTTTTGTCTGACCTAGATACCTAGATTGTAAACTCCTCAGGGTAGGGATATTGTCACTTGGTGTTTTGTAATGTGTTCTAGAAACTTCTTATCAGACTTTGAGCAATCATGATATGCAAATTGGTGTAATTAGATTATGGATCTGTGAATTACAGTATATTCTGCAGATAATATTCTAGGCTGGGTTAAGGTGTGGTCCAGTAGCACAGAAAGCCAGAGGTGGAGAAGACAGTTATGCACGGCAAAGGGAAAGTTGGAAATAAGTTTATTAAAATGGTAAAGAAATCCTAATCTTTTGCAACGTGGCTATTAATGCCAAAGAGAAAATGCAAGTTAATTGTCACACACTAGGGACGACATACACTTTAAGAGGCGTATTGAATAGGCTAAATGAGAAAATAAAAAAACCTACGGCTGCTCAGTTAAAGCTTGTTGAAAACCAGAAAAAACAAACAAATAAACAAACAATCCTATTACTCAGAAACAGAAAATCAAAGAATGTCTGAAAAACATGACGGTAATACACTATCCCACTTGGAAACTGATCTGACTAGTCTGTGACCCAAATGAACTTCTTTCCTGTCTCTATATTGTTGTGGCTACAATCCCCAAGTTTTGTAGGAGCTTGGAAAGTGACAAGTTAGAAACAGAAATTTGGAGACACTTCTTCTCTAGTCTCAGCTCACTTCTGGTCACTTCCTCATGGTCTTTTAAAAATCAAGTGAACAGGTTTCGTCATTAGGTATCTGGAAACCAATACTTGTAAACACTGAAAAATGCCTTCTTCATTTTCAAAAATCAAAATGAGGTAAATAAATATAGAGTTGAGAAATTAAAGAAAAAAAATGTTTATGGCAAAAAGAAAATGTTAATGGCAAAAAGAAAGCCCTCCTTGTGGCTTCTTGGAAGCCACTTTTTGGTTGCTGCCTCTGGGCTATTGGTGCCTCTGGGCTATTGCTGCAGCCACCCTCCTGGAAACGTGGTGTGGAGTGTGGTTCTACCTCAAATCCCCATCACCCAGAGAGAGCAAATCTGAAAAAGCTCTTCAGACACTGGGATGCCGAAGCAAAGCTTTGCTGCATGTTATTTGGCTCTGAAAGTCCTCCTGAATCTTAGTCTCTCTGGGACATTCACTCTCAAGAGGAATGAAAGGGGTGACAGAAAAGTCAGCTGGGTTGACTCCGGGAGCCTAAAAATTAGCGACCCTTTATAGTAAGTACAATGTGACCTCTTTGGGAGGAATGTTGGCAGCCTCAGCTGAGGAAGGGAGACGATCTCTCTCCAGAGAAAAAAACAGGCACAAGAGGACATAAGGGGGCAAAATGAAGGACGCAGACTTTCCATCTTTTCTGTCAAGCTTTTAGAAGTGACAGATTGGCTGAGATTCACTAAGCAGGTCTGGTAGATCTCCATGATGCTAGGCCCTATGGGCCTTAGACCCTTTATAAGGTAGACTAAAATTAAATAAAAATAATGTTACGGACTGAAAGTTTATGTCTCATCCAAGTTCACATGTTGAAATCTTAACCTCCAATGAGATGGCATCAGGAGGTGGGGTCTTTGGGTGTAAGTAGGTATGAGCATGAAGCCCCATGAATGGAATTAGTGCCCTTATATAAAAAGAGTTTGCTTCCTCTCTCTGCTCTTCACCACTTGAGGCTAGATGTGAGAAGACAGGCATCAACAAGCCAGGAAGCAGGCTCTCACCAGACACCAGATCTTAGACTTTCTGGCCTTGAGAACTGAGAAATAGGTGTTTGTTATTTGAGACACTCACTGTATGGTATTTTTGTTACAGCAGCCTTAACTGACTAAGACATAGGGTATGACAAGAATCCTGTGGGAACATGTTTACTTATGCTTTTGGATAATTCAAGAAAAGATGAGAAACAAACAATATATTAGGAAACAACATGAATGCTATTATTATCTAAAGAAGTTCTTAACTAATGAACCAGGAAATTTACATTCTAAAAACATTACATGGGATTAGTAGCCTTGTTATTATTTCTGACTCAGTGTTCTCTCATTCTCTGTATATATATATATATATATATATATATATATATATATATATACACACACACACACATATATAGAGAAATTTTTTAGATAATAGGTAGCATTCATGTAAAGACTATACACACACACACACACACACACACACAGAGAAATATACATATATGGAGAGAGACATATATGTATATATAGAGAGAGGGCACACAGAGGTCATAGTCTCTATATATAATCAAGAATGTCACACAAATGGAACAATTTTCTCTCACTGTAATCAAGCTGTGTTCTCTCATATCAAATATTACTAATGAAATTTTTTCTTGCCAGCTTTATGTTTGTTTGTTACATAATTCATTTCTTATAAAACAAACTGCAAAACTCAGTTGGGATTAGTTTTTCTTGAAGTGAAGTCTAAGCAAGTGTGCTTTGAGATGATCTGTTAAAATAGAAATTAAAGCCACTGATCTCAAGTGACCACACAGAAATGATTAAAATTAAAACTATATTAAGATATGTTACCAAGAATAATCTAAAGTCACAATTTCCATAGTTTAATTTCTAAAGAAGATGTTTTGAAATTTTTGTGGTTCAAAATTAAGCCTTCTTGTGTTTTGTTACTTAAAGCAAACCCTTTTTAGATGTTTCTAAAAGAATCCGAAGAGATACTATTTATCACACAACTTTCTTATTTTCTTGTTCGATTGGGTAGAGTTTAGGAAACTCAAAGCTTGGGGATCAAAATAACATAAGAAGTTTGAAGTGTTAAAGTGGTATTTATTTTCAGGGTTGTCAACTGTGAAGTCAAGAAATAAGTAGATGTTTATGTATGTAAATATAGATATACATAAACATGCAATTACATACATTTTCCTCTTTCTATAATTCTCATTTTTTTTAAAAATTCTCTCCACAAATGAACTGTAAACCTGATTATGTTCCTTTCCTATAATTCCAAGGAGGATAAAGCATGTAGAACTTGAGGTGGAAGACTTTGGGACCTACATTTGGTGATGGATCCTTGGGATAAATCAATTATACCTGCATATTTGGAGTTCCCCGTTGTACAAAATAAGCAACCTTCCCGCATTACCTTTAAGATTAATATCAACACCTTATTCAGGGGTCAAGATGCCACAAATCTGTGACCCTCCCAGGCCTTGCACATCAGGAAGCCTCACCCTTTGGAAATAACTCATTCTTTTTCATCCCCTCAGCACCTGTAGTTGTAAGTTGGACTTAGTTTTTTCTACATAGCCCTTTTTTTCAACCATCACAATGTAGTTTTGTTACCACTACCTTCCCACAAGTGTTATTTTCAAGGTTACAACTATCAAAATTCTTGTCACCAAATCCAATAAACACTTGTCAGTCAGTACCTTGTCTGTTCACAGGTCCCAGTGTTGTTGATTACTTGCTCAGGCCCCTGGGCTTCTGTGTTAACATTCAATGTTTGTTTACCCCTTACCCCCATGTGTATTCCTCTTTCTTCAACCCTTTTATATTGGATTGCCTCTCAAGTGTACTCTTTGTTCAAAATTTGCTGTCTTAGTGAAAAGACCCATCCATCATGATAGTATGGATGGTATGATATCGTTGTTTGATAGATAAGGCAATTAAACACACCTGGCTCTAAAATATGTCTTTGCCACTTTGTGTGCTTTTGTGAAAATTATGTCTTCAACTCTAGACTTCTTCATCTGAAGTTGAAGTAACAATAACTATGTCATAGGATTATTATGAAGATTAAATAAGGTCACGGGTATGTACAACTAGTGCAATGCCTGGTACATAGGAAGGTTTTAATAAATGTTAAGCTCCTTTTAATTTTTTCCCTAACTACCTTAGCCAGAAGCTTGGAGTCTTCCCTTTCTATCATTAAACACCATGATACAACATTCACAAAGTACTATTTATTCAACCTTCTAAAATTTTCTAAAATTCATTACCTGTGTTTATTTTCATAGCTGCATCATTACACTGGATTATTGCCATAGTTTCTCTGACCCACTTAAATTAACTTCAACAATATAACTAAACTAAAGTTTTTAAAATGCAAATCTAATTTTGACTGGGCCCAAGAAAATCCTTCTGCTGCTCTTTGCATAGTTCACAGTGGCCTCCATAGGGGATGGGGATGGAGGATGGAGTGCTTCCTGGCCAGGCTCTTCACACTATCCCTTCACAGTTAACTCTTGCTACTCCACCACAAATCACACCTGAATTTTCTTGAATATCTCTTACTGTCTTCATCTTCCCACATGTGGTTCTCATGCTTTAGATTCTTCTTCCTATTTTCTCCCCTGATTCATCTGGCTAACCCCTAAAATTTTCTTTAAAATCAACTCAGTTTTACCTCCTCTGGGAAGGTATCCTGATGAGCTAGCCTGTTTTGAATGCTCTTCCTTCCTCTGTGCTTTCTATCAGCATGTGCATATTGTGGCCATGGCATGGGTTACCTAATGTTTCTCACTGATTTCATTATCTGGTTTCCCCCATTAAACTGGAAGCCCCTTAGGGATATGTTAGATCTTCTGGATATAATATATGCCTTATACATGCTATGTTTTAATACATGTATGTCAAATGAGTCGAACGTTGAATAATTCATTGGAATGGCATGAATGTTGAGTAAATGAATGAATGAATGACCTAAAGTTTTCAAAATGGGCCAGACTGGCAGGCATTTGGTACTTTTCACATGTTGTTTTCCATATCAATATTTCTGCCTTCTCTATCTGCCTAACTTTTGCCTTCCTCTCCTGTGTTAAGCGTCCAGACTCTGAGTCTCCTTAACACCCCATACATTTTTTTATATTGAAACTTACCAGCATGTTCCTGACAAAAGATTGAAATTAATGTCAGTGTCAGTTCTCACTAGAGTCCAGAGTCTAGACTCATCAGTGAGTTCTAGGGCCATGGCCTTGTCTAATTTATCAATTGTGTTTTATGGAGGTTATTGTTAACCCTATACTGATGAAGAAATCTACTTAGAGAGATGAAATGACTTGCACAAGTGTATAGACTTAAATTAAGGTTTAATTTCCAGATGTTATGTTATTCTACATCCTTTACGAGAGTCAAAAATAAAATAGAAAAAGAATCACATACATTCATTTCAATTTTTATTCATGTAACTGCTGAATCTAAATTAAGTATAGTTTAAATTTCTGGTCCTTAACTGATATATGCAATTATCATTAGATATTTTGGATTAATTTTATTTTTTTTTCTTTTAACAGTGCCAAACCAATATGAACTTTTTTGTGTATGATCAGTGAGGAAAAAGAGAAGAAACTGATTTTAAAATTTCATTTATATTTTATTGATTTATAGACTATTCCATATTATATATATGTTATTAAATTTATTTGTTATTTCTGAGACATAATAGTTGTATTCAAGAGCTGAGATGAACAACAGAAGAAAAACACAAATATACTGAGATACAATCTTTTCACCTGAGTTAATTAAGTCTTTGGTGACAAATCACTTTTCTTTCCTCCTTTTCCTAACTTTTAAAAAATTTCTTTCATTAAACCTTTGTTTCAAATTCCTCTTTCTTCCATATTAAAGGGTGGCTTCTAGACAAAGGCCTTGTTTGGGTCATTAATGGTCTCACCTGGACAAGTTCCCATCTTATCTTTCCTGTCTTTTGTGTACTCTAGACAAATAAAACAGATGAGGAATAATATTTTGATTCAAAGAGTACAGTGCAGTTGGAAACACTTGCCTCATGTAGCCACAGACATGTTTATTGTTGTTGTAGATAATAAATGTTAAATCACTACAGAATGGGAGATAGGGGTCCCTAAATATATTGCTATTTTTCTCACATCCACACCTTTTGTCCTGCTGAGATCTCTACGTGGACTTCCCTTTTCTTTGCCTTGTGAATTCCTCTTTATCTTTAGATCCTCTTGTAAACCCTTTCTGATCTGCCTCTGCAGAGAGTTGCTCCCTCTTATGAGCAGTACACTTTGGGTATAGCTCAGAGGTACCCACCACCTTGAATAATAGCTATATCTTTGCATATATGTCTTCTCCACTAGGTTGTGAACTTCTTGGGCACAGTAGACTGATTATTTTGCAAATGGATTCTCAGAGCCAAGTGCAAGGTAAGCTTGGCATATAGTAGTCTATTTGTTGAATAAATATTGATAAATGTTAAGATCTGTCTTTAGTGTGAAATGATGTAATATTTTCTAACCATTGACTCAGAAGGTAACATCCTAAGCTGATCAATTAGGTATGTTAAAAAAATGACAAAGGTTTTTTTTGTACTTACACAAAATATATTGAATGTAATTATTTTAAAGCTTAGAAAAACATTTTGATTGAAATGTGTTAGCTCTGTAGAGCTAGCTGGAGGTAGAGAAGAGCATGATGGCTAAGACAGTAACCTTTGAAATCAATGTACTTAGCTAGGTGGAAACTGAAATTGGCAAAAGAAAAATGATATCAAACAATAAGTGAACCGGACATGTGTATGTATGCTTAAAGCAGCATTAGAAATATGCTTAATGCTTTTTCACTGGTCATTCATTTTTTTTTAACTGTTGTAAATATCAGTGACTAAATATAGAAAGAGGAAATGGATATTGATAAATAAGAAGTGCTCTTGATCTTTGAGAAACAAATGTTTCCTTATTTCTCACTTATGTTTCTAGAACTACCTGCCAGGCTACTTACTGGAGTTTTTATAAAAAGGGTTTCATATGAGAAAACCAATAAAATAAGAACATTTTAAATAAAAATTCAGAGCAATTCTTTCATTTACTCTTTCCCTTTGAGTCTTGAAAGAGACATAGTAGTGAATTAAGAAAAAAAGAATTTTAAAAATGTGTTCCCCTCCCTTTTTCTCTAAATAAACATTGTTTCTTAATGGCTCTTTTTGTGCCTTGACTCACTTCCCATTCTCCCCTAGTTTCACTTATTTGAGTACCACATGTCTTTCTTCTCTTTGTTTTCTTTCTAGCATAAGATAATTCTCCTAAGTCAATAATCTGTTTTTATCTGAAGTGATTTACTTATATAAAAAAAAGATCATTAGACGTAATAATTAGAATAAGCCTCCTTAACACAATTCTGGAGAAAATTATAAAAAAAATCTGGGTCTAATGGTCTTTTCTAGTCATGACTCAGACACTCACATTGTGATATTGAAAAACTGACTTATCTTCTCTGAACCTTGGGCTTCCCATCCATGAAATGGGATGTTGATACTTCACAGTGATGATAAGGACTAAATAAGATAATATCACAAAAACAGAACTGCTTTCACATTCCAATTGTAAGGCTTTTAGATTGTTTTCTTATAGATTACAGGAACAGTGTCTCAATCATTTTTGTCCTGAGCACTTAGCTATGAGCAGATATACAGTGGATGCACAGAGTGTGTGTTAAAGGAGATATTGATATCTTTCACAGGTGCTTGATTCATGTCAAGGCTCGTTACCCATTTGTTACCCAGCTCCAGGACCAATATTGGACTAGTATAAATGCCTAGTATAAACTTTGCAAAATATATTCTGTATTTCCTTCTTAAAGCTTTTATAGTTCAAGGAAGACAGGAAAGACTCTGTATAAAAGGTAAGCAAGAAAATTTTATTTATTTTCATCTATCTTTCTATTTATTTATCTATCTACCTATCTGTACCTTACATATAATTTAATTTCTAAATCTTACTGGCAAGGTTTCCTCTTCCTTCCTAAGGCAGGAGACTACACTTCAACTTTTTAATTGGAAAATTTTCAAATCTATGTAAAAGTTTAAACACTAGTATAATAAATACTGATAAACTCTTTTCCTAAGGTCATCGATTGTTAATATTAATCAATTGTTAAACTTATTAATATTATCTATTGTATACATACACTTTTTTGTTGAATCATCTGAAAGTAAGTTAAAGACATCAAAACACTTCACCCTTAAATATTCCAGCATATATCTCTTAATCATAAGAACGTTTTCCTTTATAATCGCATTGTATCTATTTTTATTTATAATAAAAACTTTTCTGTTAGGAGAAACCTTCCATTATTTTTGTTCATCTTCATTTCTTCAGCAAAATCAGATTATTAAGAATTCTTGTCAGCCCTGGTGTTAGTTTCAATTCAGAGACAATTGAAAGAGAGGGCAGCTCAGTGCTTGGGTGTCAGACTTTACAGTCAATTATAATAGTATGAACTAGCAGAGTAGAGAGCCAGTTCCTAACAAACTCAAACTTGTCCCTCTGACTCTTCTACATGAGGGCTGTCCTTTATTCAGACTGATTTTCTCGTTCCTCGGCATCTCTTAACTTACCATGTTTACTTGCACCTCCCTCTTCCATTCCTGACTGTAATGCCTTTATTCCATTTGTGGGAATCCTACCACACCCTGGTTTCCCTTTGTCTGTGGACTTCACTGAAGATAACAGCTCATACCTATATCAGCCTTCCCTGAATTATTGCTGTACTCCTTGTCTGTATTGAATAATTGAGCATTATCTTACATTTTTTGCTCTCAAATTGTTTTATATAATTTTTACAAAACAAGATTTAGGTTCCATAGGGTCAAGGACTTTCAGAGCATAATAGGTTCTTGATAAATATTTATTTATTGATGGTTTTCTTTATAGCCATGTGTGTTTTTGCCTAACAATTCCATTGTGCTGACTCAATGCCTTTTACTGAATGACATCCAGCTGTTGTCAATGAAAAAGTTTTTGGAACTAACATACTTACCATCAATTACACTTATAGTTGCTTTGTATTATTGGCTAGTCTTTGCCAAAAGTTACTGATCTATCATTTGCATCAATATCAGTAGAGGTATCTTCATTTAGGTGCATATTTCAAAGCCAGCTGGATGCCAGGTACCATGACAATTTATACTGCTATGTAGCCAGAATGATTAGAATGTTAAAGTAATTGAAATAACTAAATTATCAGATGATTAGCTTTGTTATCTCAACTATTTATGTGACTTGTAGAGTATATTCTTCCAACTGTGTTACTTCTAGAATTGATATTATTTATAGTATGAATTGATATTGTATTAATTTATTTGAGCTATATTAGTTGTTAACAGACATGATAAGTTTCCTAAAACTGTAGCTCTTTCCCTCTAAAATGATTATTTAGTTTACTGTCTGGTAGTTCCCAGGCCTCAGGTGGTGACTCTAGAAAGTCCCCAAACTCACCACTCTGACAAAAAGGAACAGCCACGTCAGCTCAGCCATAGCCTGTTTTTCAACTCTACCCAACTCCACCCATAACGGCCGGCCTGCCACTACCCTTATAAAAACCCTCCGCTAGCCTCACCACGTGCGGCTTCTCTGGCTCCTTCTCCCCCCAGCCCGTGAACCCGCCCGCTGGCCCTAATAAAGCCTGCTATATTTTCTAATTCTCTTGATTTTGCTCTTTCCTTCGGCGGCGCGAACCTTACATTTGGTGCCGAAACCTGGGAGAGAGGTGTGTGACCCACCCCGACCGCTCTGGCCGGGGCAGCGAGTCCCCTCTTTCCTTGCCGCTGCCATCGACCTTGGACACCGGCGCCCACCAGATCTTGCTAAAATTGTAAGTTACCCCCTTCCCTTCTCATACGCCCTCTGAAAATCCTCAGACTCCATCCGAGGTCTCTCGTCCTAGACACGGCCGTGCCGAGACTCCTCTCTTCCGGCTCCTGGAGCCCTCCAAGGACCTAGGTTGGGGCAGAGACGTCTCCCCAGCCTTCGTTCCTCTCATTCTTTCTGACTGACCGAGAGGCTAATACCAACGGGGGACGCTCTCTTGGTGTTTTGCCCCTCTCTTAGTCTGAGGATTCACACGAGGATTCCCTAACTACATTGGCCATGGGGGCTGCCGAATCCAAGGTCGACCCACAGACACCATTAGGGTGTTTGCTCCAAAACTTCACCAAATTGGGGTACTCTCAGACCCTGAGAAAAAAAAGAAACTCGTTTTTCTATCTCAGGTAGCGTGGCCACAGTATGGCTTAGACAACCAATCTCATTGGCCTCCGACTGGCACCTTTGACTTTGCTATCCTCACTGATTTAGATAATTTTTGCAGACGAAATGGCAAAGATTCTGAGATACCCTATGTGCAGGCTTTTTGGGACCTGCGTTCCCGCCCTGATCTTTGCTCTCACTGCTCCACTAGGCAAATCCTCCTCGCCCAAACCTCGGCTCCTTCAGCCAGTTCTAAAACACCGGTGTCTACTGCTCCAGACGAACTTCCTGAACTGCTTAGCTCCCCCCCTCCCTATAGGCCCCCCGATGACGCTGACGCATCTCCCTCTGCTCCGCCGGCCCCCCTTGATCTTTCCTCTCCAGTCTCGTCTCACACCCGTTCTCATGCCCCTCTGGCACCGCCGGCTCCGCTTTGCCCCCTACGAGAAGTTGCAGGGGCCGAGGGTCTCGTCAGAGTCCATGTTCCTTTTTCTCTTTCTGACCTTTCAGCGATCGAAA